>JAJEJO010002001.1:0-25620 GCA_020662805.1 Glaucomys volans
AGCGCTGTGTCCCCGGGGAAAGGGGTGGGCTTAGGTCCGGGGGCTCAGCGAGGTCAAAATCACTATTTGCTTTTTAAATGGACTGATTGGATCATTAGGTCTCTGGAATTGTCACTAGATTAATCCATTGATGACTAAAAGACTGGATGTGTGACCTTGTGCTCTCTCCACTAGTCTTGGCATCTCTGGAGTGTTTTATTCTTCAACATTGGGGAACACAAACCCATACTCCATCTGCAGGGAGCCTGTATCACTGACATATTTTTAATCTTGAGGGTTTCTATTGCTGCTTTGGCTTCCTAACAAATCCACAAATTTGCTTCTCAAAGGCTCTCTGCAGGGGATTTTACACTGCTGCACCTTGCCTGGCTTCCCAGGCCTTCCTTTGAAATCTTGATGGAAGGCTTCATGGCCCCTAAACTCTAGAAACCGGCATTTCTGTAGAACCAGCATCACCTGGTCACTCCAAAGTTGAGTCTGAGATGGGTGTGGTCTTGCCAATTCCTTATATGTCCTCAAGTCATCTTTCCTGTTGTCACTAGGGTCATTAGCATTTCTTTAGTGGCTGTAATATCTTTAACAACAACACATTCCTTAACCCCAGTTTCACTCACAGTTCTCTGGCCAAATTGTAAGGTTTTCCAATCTTTCTGCTTTGCTTTCTGCTCCTGATTATCTGAAAAAACTTGGCTAAAAGCTGCCCACAATATTCATGCCCCACTTGAATGCTATGATGCCTGCAAATTTCTTCTGCAAGATTAAGATGTTCATCATCTTTAAATTCACACTCACAGAAAGTCTTAAGACCCTGTCAAAATGAAGGCAACTTTATAGCCAGAACACAACAAAAATGACCTCTAGTCCAATTTCCAATAGAATCTTTCTCCTCTAAAATCTCATGAACCCTGTCTTTACTATGTACTGTCCTATTGGTATTCTGGTCTTCTGAGCTCCCACCAGAATTGCCCATCGTGATCCACAAACAATATTCTAAAGCTTTGTCAGCTTTCATGACTAAACTTTTCAAAGTTCCTCCCACAAATTTCAGAGGCTTCTGCCTATAGACAGCTGGCTCCATTTCTTGGAGCTCCAGGTGAGATTGAACATTATGGTGGAAGATGTGGCAGAGGGAAGTGGCTCAAAGCATCACATCAGGAAGCAGAGAGAAAGAGAGACTCTCTTCACATGTGTAAAATATATACCCCCAAAGCATACCCCCAATGGTCTGCCTTGTTTACCCACATACTACCTGTCTAGTCACCACCAAGTTTATCACTATCAGAGGATTAATGCATTGATTTTGTTAGGTACTAGTTAGCAATGAGTAGTGAAATTCAGGCAAGGTCACAAGTGTTCTTTAAATTACTTTAGGATCCTTCTTTAAACTACTTCCAATGTAGATGAGAAAGCAATGGGTAGTAGTTAATTTGTAGAAAATAAAAGCAAAAGGAGCTAATTAGGAAATATGTCAAGAGAAAAGGATTAATGGTACTAACCCTTGACAGGGTCCATTGATGTTGACATAAAGCTAGGAATTATGGCTGTAAGTGTCTCTTATTGTCTGGGAAGGAAGATTCCTTTAGTAGTGCAGGTGCACTAAGGTAACTTCTGATCAGTTATTGACCCCAGTGCACACATTAACATGGGATTGGCTTGTAGATGAAGCTCCCCTAAATAGGATGGCCACGATGACAATTCCAGAGAGGACCAACTAAGGTAAAAACTCCACCACCTGAGTAAAGGAGAAGTTGAACACCTGATTGGTAAAGAGTACAGAAGGTGGTCCCCAGTTCTTCCAGTAACACCAAACTATAATAAAATTGGGGACAGCATTGTCTCCTTTGTCATTCTCTGCTTGGAGTTGGCCCACTCTCTCCATTGAGAGTGCTTTTTTTCTTAAGCCTCACTTTTCTTATACTTCATTTTCACCTCTACTAAATTTCTCTTGCATGACTTGTTCTTTCATCAGAACACAAGAACTGAGGTTTGGAGTTTCAGCTCCCTGCTTTCATGTGACAATTAAATTAAGGTTCTCTTTTTTAAAGGTATTTATTATAGCTTTATTTATTTACTTATTATTATGTGTTTCTGAGGATTGAACCCAAGGCCTCACACATGCTAGGCAAGAGCTCTACAACTGAGCCACAACTACAACCCCAGATTAAGGCTCTTATCCCAATCATTTCACCTCTAATCTTTCTTGCATTATCTCCTGTGAGCTTTTGGATGGACAACTAATATCTAAACAATAGCACCTGGCATGACATTCAGAAATCTTTGGAACTGATTTGAGAAGGACTTTGGAAAGGTTTGGAGATGCAGGCTAGAGAAGCCTTGGAATGTTATAAGTAGAGTTTAGTGGGTGATTCTGGTGAGAGCTCAGAAGAACAAAATGCCATTTATATTGTGTACAGTAAAGATCGTGCTCATGATTGTTTAGATGGGGATGAGAACCCCACTATGAATTGTGCTAATGGCTATTCATAGAATTTAGGACGTGATTGGTTCAGGAGGCCTCTGGCATTATCAATGGATTAATCCATTGATGATTGAATTGACTCTTGGGAAGTGGGTCCTAGTTAGAGAAAGTGTATTAATGGAGGCATGCCTTGGTGTTTTAGACAGCAATTTTTTTTCACTGCTGTGACTAAAAGTCCTGAAAAGAACAATTTTAGAGAAGAAAAGTTTATTTGGTGCTCACAGTTTTAGAACTCTCAGGTCATAGTTGGCTGACTCCATTCTTAGGCCCTGGGATGAAACAGAACATCATGGCAGAAAAGTGTGGTGGAGGAAAGCAGCAGGAAACATGGCACCAGGAAGCAACAGGAGAGAGCCCTTCTCAAAAAGGAAAAAATATACACCCCAAAGGTATACCCCCAGGAATCCACCTCCTCCAGCCACACATTATCTGTCTGCAGTTACCATCCAGTTAATACTTGTCAGTTGATTAACACACTGATTGTGTTAAGACTTTCATAACCCAGTCATTTCACCTCTAAGCTTTCTTGCATTGTCTCATACATGAACTTTTGGGGAATACCTCACATTGGGAAGTTTTATCTTCTCCCAAGTCCCATCTCCTCCCTCCTCTTTCTTTCTCTCTCTCTCTCTCTCACTTTTTCACTCTCTTTGCTTCCCTGCTGCCATAAACTCAGCAGATATTCTCTGGTGTACCCTTTCACAATGATGCTGTACCTCTTTTCGGGATGAAAGCAATAAAGATGGCCTACAATGAATTAAAACCATGAACCAAAATAATACATTTCTAAGTTGGGTTTCTCAGGATTTTGTCACAGTGATTTAAAGTTGACTAACTCAAGGTCTAAATCCAATTTTCTACAGTTTTGTTGAGAGTGCTCATTTCTACCTTCAATTGGAATCTTAGACCATAAGAAATCTTTCCTTGTTATGTCCCTTTTTTTTCTGGTTTTGGCACCAATATAAAGCCAGCCACATAAAATGACTTTGGAAGTGCTCCCTCCTATTCTATGTTCTACATGTGGAAGATCAACAAATAAGTAGAAAATATGAACAAAATTTGGATATCACCTAAATTTCACTGAAAATACTCCAACAACAGCAAAATAAATGCATATGACATATTTTTCAAGATACACAATGTTAGACCATAACACAACCCTCAATAAATGTCAAAGAATAAAAACTTAAAGTACATTCTCCCTTCACAATGGAGTGAAATTAGAAATAAACAGCAAGTAAATTTGGGAAATTCACATTAGTTTTGAAAATAATAGGTCCAAATCTTCATCATGTTGGCCTAGGACCAGATTTCCTTAACATGACTCCCAAAATGCAAGAAATAAAAGCTGGAATCAATGACTGGGATAGAGTCAAACTAAAAAGCTTTTTCTCAGCAAAGGAAACAATCAGCAATGTGAAGAGAGAGCCTTCAGAGTGGGAGAAAATCTTTGCTACACACACTTCAGATAGAGCACTAATCTCCAGAATCTACAAAGTACTCAAAAATCTTTACACCAAGAACACTAATAACCCAATCAATAAATGGGCCAAGGAAATGAACAGATACTTTACAGAGGAAGATCTACAAGCAATCAACAGATTTATAAAAAATGTTCACCATCCCTCATTATAAGAGAAATGCAAGTCAAAACCACCTTAAGATTTCATCTTACCCTAATTAGAATGTCTTTTATTAAGAATACAGGCAACAACAGGTGTTGGCGAGGATGTGGGGAAAAGGGTACACTCATACATTGCTGGTGGGAGTGCAAGTTGGTACAGCCACTTGGAAAGCAGTGTGGGATTCCTTAGAAAACTTGGAATGGATCCACCATTTGACCCTGCTATCCCACTCCTTGGCCTATACCTAAAGGACTTAAAATCAGATTACTACAGTGATGCAGCCACATCAATGTTCATAGCTGCTCAATTCACAATAGCTAGATTATGGAATCAACCTAGATGCCCTTCAGTAGATGAATGGATAAAGAAACTGTGGTATATATACACAATGGAATATTACTCAACCATAAAGAAGAATAAAATTATGGCATTTGTAGGTAAATGGATGATGTTGGAGACTGTTATGCTAAGTGAGATCAGCCAATCCCAAAAATCCAAAGGCCGAATGGTCTCTCTGATAAATGAATGATGATGCATAATGCGGGGGGAAAGGGTGGCAAGAATGGAGGAAGGATAGATAGCATAGAGGGAAGGGAGGGGTGGGGTCGGGGTGGGGTGGTAAAAATAATAACAGAATGTGTGACAGATACCATTGCCCTGTGCACATGCATGAACGCACAGATGGTGTCACGCTACTTTGTGTACAACCAGTGAAACAATAGCTGTACTCCATTTGTGTTCAATGAATCAATAAGTAAATAAAAAAAATATATTAATCAATATTTGAAAGAAGAAAAAGGGGAGACATTAGAAATTACTTGAAATTGTTTTAAGATGAATGAAAACAAAGATACAATATGCTGATAACTTATGAAATGCAGGGAAAGCAGTATACAGAGAGAAGAATACCTCTCTAAATATATTTTTTTTATAAATAGGAAATATTTCAAACCAACCAAATATTCCACATTAGGACATTGGAAAAAAGAGAAAACTAGTGTTAAATAAAGCAAAAGGGGGAAAATAATTATGTGCTGGGTGTGGTGGCACATGCCTATAATTCCAGTGGTTTGGGAGGCTGATATAGAGGATCTTGAGCTCAAAGCCAGCCTCAGCAACTTATTGAGGCCCCAAGCAACCTAGCAGGACCCATTCTCTAAACAACATACAAAAAAGGTCCTGGGATGTGCCTCAGTGGTTAAACACCCCTGGGGTCAATCCCCAATACCTAAAATAAAAAGTAAAAATAAAAAAAATATGTTGAAGACATGAAAATGGAGAAAATCAATGAAATAAAAAATTGGTTATTTGAAAGCATTCATAAAATTTATACAGTTTTGCTACACAGAAAAAGCGAAAAACTTTTTCTTTGCATTTCAAAAGGAACGTTACTACCAATGTTAAATGAAAAATTGATATAGAATACTATGAACAACAATATGTGAAAACAAAGTAGATAAATTAAATGAAATAAATTGCAAATGCCAAAAACATTAAATGACAATGAGAATAGAATTGGTTTTCTCTGTAGGCTCTAAAGGAAAAACTGCCCAATTCTTCTGTCCTAGCTTCTAATGATGGCCAATAATCTGTAACAATTCCAGCCTTTTAAATTCATCACTCCATTCTCTGCCTTTATCTCATGTTGATTCTCCATGGTTCTTGATGTCTTCCTCACTGTTTATGTGGACAAGAGACATTGAATATAGGTCCCACAATATTCCACCATATAGGCCCACCATAAATCCATTGTGATATCATGTTGGGATCTTATGCAAATTACATTTGAAAAGAAATTATTTACACATAAATTCATATTCTGAGGTTCTGGGTGAACATAATTTTTTTAAAAAACACTATTTAATCCACTGGTGAGGTTAGTGACTAAATTATATAATTCTCATTCAGTATTCTAAAATAAATTAATTCCAAATTTCTTCCACTTTCCCTTCCTTCCTCCCTTCCTCTTATTTTCTTTCTTCTACTCCACTGATCTTCCCTGTATCTTTTTGATATCTGATCCCTTTCCTCACCACCTTCTTTCCCTTGTTTTGCTCTAGCCTGCACATATGATAAAAACTATTTAACCCTTGATTTTCTGAGTCTGGCTTATTTCACTTAGCATTGTTTTCTCCATTTTTGTCCATTTATCACCGAATGTCATTATTTCATTCTTCTTTATAGCTGGATAAAACTGTTGACAGGTATCTGGGTTGATTTCATAATTTGGCTATTGTGAATTATCCTGCTATAAATTTCAAGTGGCTGTATTGTAACATTATTCTGATTTTAGTTCTTTTGGATAAGTACCAAGGAGTGGGATAGCTGGGTCATACATTTGTTCTATTCTTCTCATATATTTTAGTAAACTCCACAATGCTATCCAGAATTATTGCATTAATTTGCAGTCCCTCCAACAATATATTCCAACATGCATTCCAGCATTTCTGTTATTCATATCCTTGATGACTACTACAATGACTGGAGTGAAATACAGTCTTTGCGCAGCTTTCATTTGCATTCCCCTGATTGTTAGAGATATTGAACATTTTTTTCATATTTTTTTGTCTTTGTATTTCTCCTTTTGAGCAATTTCTGTTTAGTTCTTTTGCCTATTTATTGATTTTTTTTGCATTGCATTCATTTTTTGAGTAGTTTATATATTCTGATGGTAATCCTAGATAAAAAGAGTATGTGGCAAAGGTTTTCTCCCATTCTGTTGGCTCTCTCCTCACTCTCTTAATAATTTATTTTGCTGTGCAAAAGCATTTCAGTTTGATGGCATTCCAGATATTGATTCTTGGTTTTATTTCTTGAGCTTTAGAGTTCAACAAGAGTTGAGGAAGATGGTGCCTGCACCTACATGATGGAGTATTGACCCTATGTTTTCTTGTAGCAATTGCAAGGTTTCTGGCTTAATTCCTAAGTCTCTGATCCATTATGATTTGACTTTTGTTGAAGGTCAAAGACAGGGATTTAATTTCATTCTTCTACATATGGATATCCAGTTTTCCAGCACCATTTGGAGAAAAGGCTGTCTTTTCTCCATGACAATATAATGAATTTTGACTCATCATACATAAATGGAGTATAACTTCTCATTCTTCAGATTGTACATGATATAGAGTTACTTCGGTCCTGTAATCATATATGCAAATAAGGTAAAATGTCTGATTCATTCTAGTATTCTTCCTACCCAGATACCCTTACCCTTCCTTCACTCTCCTCTGTCTAAACCAAAGTACCACTATTCTTCCCTAGTCCCCCTCCCACTCTGAATTAGCATCTGCATATCAAAGAAAACATTTGGCCTTTGTTTCTTTATTTTGCTTAGCATGATATTCCCCAGCTCCACATGCATTTACCAGAAAATGCCATAATTTCATTTTTCTTTAAGGCTAAAACATATTCCATTGTGTATATATATTGCAATTTCTTTATACATTCATCTGTTGAAGGACACCTAGTTTGGTTCCATAGTTTAGCTATTGTGAATTGAGTTGCTCTAAACATTGATGTGGCTGTGTCACTGTAGTATGCTGATTTTAAGTTCTTCGGGTATAAACTGAGGAGTGGGATAACTGGGTCAAATGGTGGTTCCATTCCAAGTTTTCTGAGAAATCTCCATACTGCTTTTCATAGTATTGCATCAATTTGCAGTCCCACTAGCAATGTATAAGTGGACCTTTTCCCCCAGTCTCGCCAACATTTATGTTACTTGTATTCTGGACAATTGACATTCTGACTGGAGTGAGATGGAATCCTAGAGAGGTTTTGATTTGTATTTCTCTAATTGCTAGAGATGTTGAACATTTTTTCATGTATTTGTTGATCAATAATTTCCTTCTGTGAAGTATATGTTCAGGTCCTTGGCCCATTTATTGATTTTTTTTGGGGGGTTAGGTTATTTGAGTTCTTTTGTATCCTGGAGATTAATGATCTATCTTATGTACATGTGGTAAAGATTTTTCCCATTCTGTAGGTTCTCTCTTCAAGTTATTGATTCCACCATTGTTTTTTGACATGTTTTCCTGGATATAAGTAAGGAGAGCTGGAGATGCATAATGTAATTTTGAAGGTCACAGGAGTAAATCATTTACTAATGTACTTAGGGTACTGATGTTAGACCATAAAAAGACAAGCCCCTGTCCTAAATCATGTTCTGTGTCCCTTGACCTACAGGATGATATGTCTAAGCCTATCCATAGCCTGCAAATGTACTTCCAGTCTTCAAAGAGAGGGTGGAAGAATGTGCTGCAATATTGAAAATCCCTAGGCCCAAAGGAGTCAAAGAACAGCTGTCTTTATGTACAGGGAGGGATGTTATCATGATGCAGGATAGAATCAGTGTGAAAAAAGAAGGGGTGGCATATAAACTGAAGTTCAGGACCATACTCTCCTATGGCTATTATGCTTGGGTTTGCAATATTTGAATAGCTCAGCATTCTAAAATTATATTTTGCCTTATAACTATTATAAAGTTGAAGGACAACATATATTTAAGTACCAGCTTAACTTTATTTACAACTTTTAAATATGTATTTTTCTTTTGTATTTTTTACCCTAGATGCCAGCCTATAAATGTCAGGTGTGGGTCTGCCTCATCAAATAATTGCATGATGGCTAAATATCTTTTCTGAGTTTCATGACTTTAATCTCATATTGTATCTTAAAATGAATAATCAGAATGAGTAAGTTTTTATTTTAAATTTACTTTGTTTTAAGATTTTCTTCTTTTATTTATTTTTAATTAATTTTTATTTGTTCTAATTGGTTACAAATGACAGTAGAATGCATTTTGACACATTGTACACAAATGGAGCATAACTTCTCATTCCTGTGGCTGTATGTGGTGCTGAGTCATACCAGTAGTGTAATCATGCATTTATATAGGGTAATAAAGTTCGTCTCATCCTACTGTCTTTCCCATCCCCACGGCTCTTTCCCTCCCCTCACTCCCTTCTGCAAAATCCAAAGTTACTTCATTCTTCCCTACTGACCTGCAACTATGAATCAACATTGCTTATCAGAGAAAACATTTGTCCTTTGGTTTCTTGGGATTGAATTATTTTGCTTAGCATGATATTCTGTAGTTCCATCCATTTACCTGCAAATGTCATAATTTCATTCTTCTTTAAGGCTGGGTAATAGTCCATTGTGTATATGCACCACATTTTCTTTATCCATTCATCTGTTGAAGGGCACTTAGGTCAGTTGCATAGTCTAACTATTGTGAATTGAGCTGCTAACCATTATGTGGCTGTGTCACTGTAATATGCTGAGTTTAAGTCCTTTGGGTATAAACAGAGGAGTGGGATAACTGAATCAAATGATGTTTCCATTCCAAGTTTTCTAAGGAATCTGCATACTACTTTCCATAATGGTTGCACCAATTTGCAGTCCCACCAACAATGTATGAGTGTACCTTTCTCTCTACATTCTTGCCAACACTTATTATTGCTTGTATTCTTGATAATTGCCATTCTGACTGGAGTGAGGAGGAATCTTAGAATAGTTTTGATTTGAATTTCTCTAGTTATTAGAGATAATGAACATTTTTTTCATATGTTTGTTGATCAGTTGTATTTCTTCTTCTGTGAAGTGTCTGTTCAGTTTCTTAGCCCACTTATTGACAGAGCTATTTGGTTTTTTTGTTAACTATTTTTAGTTCTTTATATATGCTGGAGATTAGTACTCTCTCTGAGGTACATATGGTAAAGATTCTCTCTCATTCTCGAGGCTCTATCTCCATATTATTGATTAATCTTTTGCTGAGAATAACTTTTTTGTTTGAATTCATCCCATTTATTGATCCTTTATTTTTCATTTTTTAAATTTTTTGATTCATTGTACACAAATGGGGTAGAATTTTTAATTTCTCTGGTTGTACACTATTTAGAGTACAACCATTTGTGTAATCATACATACACATAGGGTAATGATGTTTATTTCAATCCATTGTATTTCCATCCCCCTACCCCCTCTCCATTTCTAATTTCCATCTACACAATCCATTTTTCCTCCATTCTTCTCTTATCTCCTCTCCCCTCCCTGTTATGTATCATCATTCACTTATCAGACATTGGCCTTTGGTTTTTTGTGGATTAGCTTATCTCACTTACCATGATATTCTCCAACTCCATCCAATTACCTACAAATGCCATAATTTTATTCTTTTTTATGGATGAATAATATTCCATTGTGTATATATACCATAGTTTCTTTATCCATTACTCTATTGAAGGGCATCTAGGTTGGTTCCACAACCTAGCTCTTGTGAATTGAGCAGCTATGAACATTGATGTGGCTGCATCACTGTAGTAATCTGATTTTAAGTCCTTTGAGTATAGGTCAAGGAGTGGGATAGCTGAGTCAAATAGTGATTCCATTCCAAGATTTCTAAGGAATTTCCATACTGCTTTCTAGAATGGCTCCAAAAAGTTGCAATCCCACCAGCAATGTACAAAATGTACACTCATTTATTAATTTTACTTTTTGTGCTTTAGCAGTCTTATTAAGAAAGGCAGTTCCTAAGCTGACATGGTGGAGATGTGGGCTGACATTTTCTTCTGTTAGGCATAGGGACTCTGTTGTAGTGCCTAAGTCCTTGATCCACTTTGAGTTGATTTTTGTGTAGGCTGAGAGATAGGGGTTTAATTTCGTTTTGCTACATATGGATTTCCAGTTTTCCCATCATCATTTGTTGAAGAGGCTATCTTTTCTCCATTGTATGTTTTTTGTGCCTTTGTCTAGTGTGAGATAACTGTATTTATGTTGGTTTACCTCTGTATCTTCTATACTGTGCCATTGGTCTACATGGCTGTTTTGGTGCCAATACTATGCCATTTTTGTTACTATGCCTCTGTAGAAAAATTTAAAGTCAGGTATTGTGATGCCTACTACTTCACTCTTCTTGCTAAGGACTACCTTGGCTATTCTGGGTCTCTTATTTTTCCAAATGAATTTTATGATTGCTTTTTCTAGTTCTATGAAGAATTACATTGGGATTTTAATAGGAATTGCATTAAATCTGTATAGTGCTTTTCGTAGTATGGCCATTTTGCCAATATTAATTCTGTTTATTCTAGAGCATAGAGGATCTTTTCATCTTCTAAGGTCTTCTTCAATTTCTTTCTTTAGTGTTTTCTAGTTTTCAGAATGAGTAAGTTTTAAACTAACTTTCATTTGTGATGTTAAATATATGCAAGCAGGTAGGAGGGAACAGTAGTAGAAAAGTACCATAAAGGGGAAAGAGTACAATGAAGACAAAATAGGCTTTATCCCTAGTTTTGTTAATTTTATAAGTATATGTGTTATGTGTATTTACTTATTTTACTTATGTTTGTTATATCTATACTAAGAAAAATAGGTATAACAAGGCATAATTGATACAAATAAAGTCCAGCCTTCACTGTACTCAAACATCTTTTGGAAGGCCAGTCATATAGGCAAAACCATTATGTAAAAAGTATTTCTTTGAAATAGCTTTCCATTTAAATTGAAAATTTATGGAATGACTGTTATAGATTTACATTCACATGAAATCTATACTTATTTGTAAGCAAGACTGATCAATGTCTAAAAGAAGAATGTCTCATTTGGTTTCTCTGACATTCTTAAAAATCAAGAGCAAATATGAAAATTTTGGTTAAGCAGAACATACTATCTCATTTAAAAGGTTAATTCCTTACATTTAAAAAGAGTGCCTCTGAGGCACAACTTAGAGCAGAGGAGTTAATCTACACAAAGCCCAAATGCACTGGATATGTATGGTAGGAGGATCACAACTTCAAGGCTAACCTCAACAATTTGACGAGACCTCATCAATTTAGTTAGATCCTGTCCCAAAATAAAAAATACAAATGGCTGGGGATGTACCTCAGTAGTAAAGCACCACTGGATTCCATTTCCAGTACCAAAAACAAACTAACTAAAAGGAGCTAAAAATGGGCACAAAGGTGAACATGATAATGAAATGCAGTTAAGAAATGATCACTTCCAGAAATTTTTGGATTGGGGTTTTCCTATTTTGTGACTTAAAAATAATCAACTTGAGAGAGTCATCTGCAGATGAAGTTGGATGAAAAGAATTAACTTGCATTCAGGTTTAGATCCCAGAGTTCAGAGGAACCTGATCTAGAAAGCACTAGTCAGTGTTGTCACTGCTAGCATGGTAGCTAGCTGGCAGCTTGTTAGTTAAAGCAAATGACAAAGTGAAGAAGACAACCTTCTTGTGAAAACTGATAATTCATACCTGCTAACCTCTATTATCTTCACATTTTTGCTAAAGTAACTTGCAAATAACAGGAGAATTGATCATAGCAATTCTGTCTTCAAGTGTAATTAGCATGCCAGATGCAGTATCTGAATGTGTGAAGGGAGGATGAGGTGAATATTAGTTAAAAATCTAACAACTAAAGCATGTTAAACATTTTAAAATATTGAGGGTGTTACAGGCACAATCGTCTGTTCTGGAATGTCATGTGTCGCTCCCTGTTTCTGCATCCTGACCTAGTCCTATAGGAAAATTCCAATCACTCTTGAAGAGGAGAATTAATTCTGTATTTATAGACTTGTAAAAAACTAAGCACAAGGGAAAAGAGACTATTAATTATCATGCATTGTTCTGTATAAGAAATGTTTAAATTAAATATAATTGTTAAGGACATTGAAGACAATAAGAAACCCACAATTCCTGCAAAAAGAGTTATTTTAAATTAAGTCCTGCCTGTTTAAGGCACCAAAATTATGTTCTGAACCTCTTTCCTTCTGTTTGGGCCTCCTCGTTCTGGCAAGATATAATTTATGCAGTTTTCTTTTGTGCCATTTTCCTTGTGTGTGTGTGTGTGTGTGTGTGTGTGTGTGTGTGGTTACATAAGAGGTATGCTCACAAAATATGTGGTTATAAATATAAGTATACATACAACTTGCTAAAATTCAGCCCCATGGCAATTAAGAAGCTTGTACCCATGTAGAGATCTCCAAAAATTATTCATCAGACTGCTGGCTTTATTCTGGTCAGAATCAGATTGTCTTTAAACCTCATCCCTAAAAATGTTAATCTTACAAGAATTCCCTGAGTTGATTTCTGAGAGAATATATGAATTATCTGAAGCGTATGTCCATCATTAGAATAGCCCTTATTCTAATGTCTAACCATCATTATATCCATCATTATAATAGTCCTTACCTGTCCTTCTAACCCTTTGAATCCTTGAGAAACTCAATCCTTCTCATTTTTACTTTACAATTTAACTCTTAATATTCTATATGGCTCTAGGATCATATTTACACACACAAATAGTCATTAATGTATTCAACTAATCATTATTTCTAATAATAATTCTGAAAGCAATTTCTTTTTTTTTTTTTTTTTTTTTTTTTTTATTGGAGATTGAACCCAGGGGTGCTCAGCCACTGAGCCACATCCCCAGCCCTATTTTGTATTTTATTTAGAGACAGGATCTCACTGAGTTGTTTAGGGCCTCACTAAGTTGCTGAGGCTGGCTTTGAATTCTCGATCCTCTCAAGTGCTGGGATTACAGGCTTGCACCACCGCGCCTGGCCTGAAAGCAATTTCTATAAAATAATTTCAAATCAAATACCAATAATATACAAGATGTTAACCAAAAAACTAGAAGTAGTTTTGTATTAATGTAATGATGAAATAGAGGCTTTTTTTGGAAAAACTTAAAAGTTAAGATTAAATTTGCATAACATTAGCAATACCTTTTTAAAGTCTAAAACTCAGCAGATTTTAGCACTTCACAAAATATTGCCACTATGCCAAGGAGAAATCCTGTACTTGTCAGAAATTCATCTCTAGATCATTTTGAGTAGTATTGACATGCTAAATATACTAAATCTAACAATTCATGAGTATGATATGTCTTTTTCAGTCATATGCATCTTTTTAATTTCTTTTGACAATGTTTTGCAGTTTTTGATGTACATGTCTTTCACCTTCTTGGTTAAGATTATTACTAAATAGAAATGCAAGTGATTTTTGCGAGTTGACTTGGTATTGTGCAATTTGCTGAATTTACTTATTTACTTTTAAGTTCTAATAAGTTTAAGTTTTCAAACAAAACATTCAATTTGATTGTCTTTTTTTTATGTTTCCTGCCTAATGGCACTGATTAGGACTGCCAATACTCTGCGGAGTAAAAGGAGTAAAAGTGAGGATTGTTGATGTATTTCTGTTTTTAGAGGAAAAGCTTTTAGTCAGCTCCTCCTAGTAAAATGTTGTCTGGAGGGTTGTGTTGAGGTACCTATCATAAATATATTATATGCATGTATAATATATATACTATATATATTTCATTTTGAGGTAGTTTTCCTAATCCTTGTAGTTTCAATTATGAAAGTTTTTCTCAATTTCTGAAAGAATGCTAAATTCCATCAAATTTTTAATTTGCATCATTTTAAATGGCCATATGTTTTATCTTGTCCTTTAATTTTGCTAATATGGTACATTATACTGAGACATTTCGTTGAACTTCTTGTCCTAGTATATAATCATTCAATATACTATTGAAGTTGGTTTAATATTATTTTTTTGGAGATTTTTGCATTGATATTCATAAGGGATTGTGGTATATAGTTTTTTTTCCCCCTATGTTGTGGCAGCCTGGTTTCTTCCTGTGGATTTTGTAGAAAGGAAATGCTGGCTTTGTAGAATGAGTTTGTAAACATCCCCTCCTTTCTGAATTTTTGAAAGAATCTGAAGAGGATCCATCTTAATTTTTCTGTAAATGTTTGGTACATTTCACTGGTGAAATCCTCTGGTCCTGGACTTTTCTTTGCTGAGATACTTTGATTGCAGATCTAATCCTCTTTCTAGTTACAGTCTATTCAAAGTTTCAGTTTCTTCAATATTCATTCTTAGAAAGTTTTGTGTTTCTAGGAATTTGTTCATTTCTACATTACCCAATATTTTTGGTATAGAAACCAAAGTACATAATAGTGCTTTTAAATAATTTTCATTCTAAAAATAAATCATAATATCCACAATTTCATACCTGATTTCAGGTGCTTGAGTTTTCTCTTATTTTTAGTCAATTTAAATAAAGGTTCATCATTTTTATTTTTTTGAAGAACCAACTCTTAGTTCCTTTGATACTATTGTTTTTTTTTTATTCTCTATTCTGTTTATATTATAATCTCTGTTATTTCCTTCCTCATGCTAACTTTGGGATTAGTTTGCTCTTCTTTTTCTAATGCATTGAGTTTATGCTTTAAGATCTCCCCCTTTTCTGTGGTGTTGGAGATGGCACCCAGGGTCTTACACATTTCAGGCAAGGGTTCTATCACTGAATTACTCCCCTAGGCCTAAATCTTTCTTTTTTAATGTTAGCTAACATTTTTTCCTTTAGCTATTCTATTATCTTATTCTATAGGTAATATCTTGCTCCCAGAATTGTGCATGTCTCCAGTTCTTTTACAATATTCATACTGTGGTGACTGCCACTGCCTCTTGGGTCTTAACTAGATCAATATCATAGCTATGGAGAACCATGATAACATTCTCTTGTGATCTCTAAATTTGGTAGGGCACAACGAATTCCCTTTGAAAGCTCATTGTTGGACTAGAGTGTTACAAACAATTTCCTCAATTTTCTTTTTATATGAAGAGATGAAATCTGAAATTGAGCTGTTTCCTTCTTTATTTTTTAAATGTTTTACTTGAATGCATTATTTTTCTTGAGTATGATACAAAATAGAGAAAAGGAAACTATCAAGGACAATTTAGAAATAGTTCTGTAAATCTGATGAGGTTTACAGTACTACAACTCATAAACAGATTTTTAAAGATTTTAAATATATCATGGAAAATTATTTTGCTTAACAGTTTTTAAAACCACAAGGAGAGAATGCTAATTATGTTTTGATGTAAATGTTGAAAGAATGAGTAATTTTTTTTTTTTAAGTACCCAGGATTGAACTCAGGGGCACTCAACTGCTGAGCCACATCCACAGCTCTATGTTGTGTTTTATTTAGAGATAGGACCTCACTGAGTTGCTTAGGGCCTTGCTTTTGCTGAGGCTGGCTTTGAACTTATGATCCTCTGGCCTCAGCCTCCCAAGCCACTGGGATTACAGGCATGTGCCACCATGCCCAGCTATGAGCTTGACTTTTTTTTAAAATGATTTTAATAAGCTTTTCTTTATAAAGTAACTTTTTACAATGTTGTAAGAGCTGCCTTCTTCTGAATGCACCATTGCGCATTAGTGAGAGGATAGACAAGTGTATGCAAAAATGCTGTGGACTTTCCTACTATTAAGGCACTATTCCCAAATTCCCAAATAAATCTCTGTGTCTTTTTAAAGTGAAGACAAAGGCTTTATTGCTGGCCAGGGTCAAGAGCACAGAGATGAAGCAGTTCTGCCACCCTCAACCTGGACTTGGGGTAAGAGCAAGCATATAAGGTTAAAAACCACAAAGAAGGCAGGAGGAGCAGGAGAGGCAATTAAAATCACAAGATACATTTTATAAGTGGAAAAGTACCAACCTACATATTACATCAGAAATTGCATTTTTAGAAGAGCAGAACTTACAATCTCAGAAAAACAATTTTTCATTAGTTACATAGAGCAAGAATACTGTGGTTAGTGTGTGAGTGGGTGGGTATGGAGGTGTTTGTCTTCTATGGGAGTGGGTTCATGAGGAAGGGGGCCAATTTCACACAGGGTGAGGTGTCTGAACAAAATTGGATAAGTCTGATTTGATAGCACATAACATTCTCCCATCTTCTAGAAATAATCAAATCCTTGATTCTTCATCTGTGTTGGGTATGGAGCAGTAATAGCTGTTCATATACATCAGTTTAACATAAGAAAGGTGGTGTTTTTGATAAGCCAGTTTCAGACACAAGGATTGATGAGCAATCCTATAAACATTAGGACTACAAGTCCAGCTAGGTCTGTGAGGAGAGTAGTCAACCAGGGGTTCCATTCGTACCATCTCTAGAATCAGAACTCATTTTGTTTTAGCTCCTGATCTCTCCTGTGTATATTTCTCTTACTTTGGCAAGGCAACATTTAATAACTCCAGATTTGCTGGTATAAAAACCTTAGGCTTCTCCCACGGCCATACAGAGTCCTCCTTGGGACATGAACAATAAGTCTAGGCCCCTTCTATTTTGAAGTACCACTTCTGCCAGATATTGTACCTGTTCATGTAAATGATCAAGGGCTTATTCAATATGGCCTGAATCTATGTTTACTTCCTGGGTTAGATGAGAGAGCACTTGTTCTCCTTTTATTAGTGCCACTGTTCCAATCGCAGTTGATTCTATTACACCTAAATTTTTTAGGGCTGGAATAAAAACGGGAATGGCTCTTTTGATTCTGTGATTTATATTTTAGATATTTCTAGTTAAGAGAAGATGAGTTCCCTCTGGTCCCCTATAAACATAGACCTGGGGTAACACATATACAATGATACAAACAGCTAGATTATAAGTAAGGGAAATGCACTGAGATACCCAATGTGACAAGCAAACCAATTTCCATTAAGAACAAAATAGGACATAGTAGAGTTTCTAGTAATGTTATAGGAGAAAACATCCATGGGGAAGTTGACACACAATTTACCTAGGTAAGGAAAGATAAGGCAAGTGGCATTTCCTGACAAGTTACCCAGGGTGATGTGTGGTCCAGGATTGACATAATTAGGTTTACTTTTGGTTAGCTGCATTTGAGTCATTCTGACCCTTACAAAATAAGAGGATTGGACTTGAGACACAACCTATAGTCATTGGCTAATGCAGGCCAAGACTAGTTAATAATCTTTTGAACAGCACACAAAGTGTAGAATAAGTTGGGTCCCTGGGGTTGTTTAAAGTGACTTGGTGGAGATATATAGGAAAGATTCTTTACATTGGAGCCCTTTGGTCATGACCATAGAAAAGAGGGTCTGGTAGATCTGCTAGGGGTCCCACCAGCTGGGGGCCATGGGGGTAATTCCATTTTTTTTTTGAAGATTAAAAGTCCCCCATTATCCTATCCCACTTGGTATATTTGGATTCCTCAAGTATATACAGTTTGGAATATATAATGTAGAGGTCCCATGATTCTGGCTCTTAAAAGGGTCACCAGGGGAAAGTTAGGGGAATTTTCTGTCCAGACCGAAAGTCAAGTTGTATCATTAGGTTCACCTTTATAGGTGACTATTTTGACACAAGACTAGAAGGGAAAATAAAAATCAGAGAGATCCCTACACTCAGGCGTAGGTGAGTCATCAGGACACATATATATCATGCCACCTATAAGGATTGCCAGTAAATTAGGAAACTGCATCATCCAAATGCACAGTTAACAAAGGCTTATCCAGGTCTGTCTGATCTGGTGTAGGGATTCATCCATCCTCTTGAGCTAGAATTCCAAGAGAAGAAGACATGGTAAAATTGTACCTGGGGAATTCAGCAGCCTGGGCCTTAGGAAACAGTCCAAGCAAAAGAAAAAATATAACTAGCATTTTTTTTCAGTTTTATCTTTAGAGGATGGATAGGGTCTCAGGACCCTCTGCAGGAGGTGTTTTCATGAACTTCACTCTGGTATGGTGAATCCATGCAGTGAGTCTGTCTACCTTTATGGCTGTCTGGGTAGTCAGGATGATGGAATAAGGTCATCTCCAGCTGGGTGTCAGTCCTTCCTTTTGGAACTGTTTGATGTAGACATGGTCTTCTGACTAGAACGGGTGTTGGAAACCAGTGGTCTCTCAGGGTTGGTTCTCACAAAGGGATCTATAAGCCTTTTCTTGTATCTGCTAGAGAGACTTAAGGTAGTTAACAAGACCTGGGTGGCTGATTTCAGCCAAATGAATATCAGATACTTGGGGAACAAAGGGGATGGTCTTCCATAAATGATCTTGAAGGGAGAAAGATTTCCCTTATAAAGGGTGTATCAGGCCTGAAAAAGAGCAATGGGCAAAAGCATTGGCCACCTAGCACTGGTCTCTAATGCAGAGTTACTGTGGGTACTTTTTAGGGTCCATTCATGCACTAAACCTGCCCAGAACTTTGGGGCCAGTAAGCACAATGAAGCTTCCAGTCTATGTTTAAAGGCCTTGATATTCCTTCTGCTATGGCTGCAGTGAATGCTGGACCATTATCTGATCCTATGGTAACAGACAGTCCATGAGTGATATGATCTCATTGAGCAGAAATTTTGTCACAGTCCAGGCAGTCTAATTTTTGGTATGCATATTTCTGGCCAACCTGAGAAAGTATCCACAAAAACGAGGAGATATTTATAACCATTGTGGGGAGGTCTTACCTCAGTGAAGTCAACTTCCCAGTGGTTTACAGGCAGTTCACCTCATTTGAGGACCCCAGGGTGGGTCCCCTTCCTTGCTTGGCATTTACCTGTTGGCAGGCTGGACATTGCTCAGAGATATCCTAGGCTGTTTGCTTTAGTTCTGGGATGTAGTATGTTTTCAATAAAAAATCAGTCAATTTTTTCTTTCCCCAATGGGTAGCTGCATGTAAATCCAGTATTAATGTTTTTCCCAAGGCTCGGGGAATCATTAGGCTGGAGTCAGGCAGGGTTCACCAACCTTCAGATTTTGTTCTCCCATTTTCTTTAGTTTTCTCTCCTTTTGGTAGTGTGGGAGGGAAGGAAGACTGGTGTGGGGAATACAAAGTCAGAAGGAACATGGTGATTGGTTTTGGTTTGGAGTCCAGAGCCACTCATTGGGCTGTCTCATTGACAAATTATTGCCTCTGATGATAGGAGAGTCTCCTTTTTGGTAACCCCAGCAGTGTATGACAGGCACCTGCTTAATTTCTTTTCATTTCCACCTGAAGGAAACCCTACAGAATTTCTTGTAGGACACATCTAGGAATAATAAACTTCATAACCTTTTTCTATGGTAATTTCTTCATTTCTCTTTCATTTTTGAAGGATATTTTAGTCACATAGCATTTTTGTCTTCTTGAGAATTATTTATCTTTAAACACTTTAAATATGTAATATCTTCTGCTCTCCATGTTTCCTGTTGAGAAATTAGTTGTTAATATTATTGAAAATTCTCTGTCTGTAAAGTGGTTGCTTATATCTTGATGCTTCAAAGTTTGTTTGTCTTTGACCTTTAATGGTTTGATTATAATATGATTTTTCAAGTGTCTCTGATTTTTTTTCTGCCTAGAGTTTATTAAATTTTTCAAATGAGTATAGTGATGCCTTTTATCAAATTTAGAAGGACTGGGTCAATGCTTCCTAAACATATTTTCTACTTCTTTCTTCTTTTTTCTTTTGTGCTCTTAATGGCATTCCAATTATATGTTTGTTTTATAGTTGATGATATCCCATGGGTCTTTAGGCTCTGGTAATTCATATTTTAGCTCCAGAATTTCTATTTGGTTCCTTTCCTATGAATCTATTTATTTATTATGGAGACATTGGATTTCTGGTTTCCTATACATTTTTACCCATGGTTTCCTTTAGAGTCTTAAGTAATTTAGTATACTTAAAATTTTTTTCTAGTAAATTTAATGTCTATAATCTCAAAGAGGCATTCATTGATTTATTGATTTCTTTTTGTAAATGTGTATATATTCTTATTCCTTTGCCTGCATATTTTTTTTAAACTGGGCATTTTGACAATTCAATATGACTATTCTGGAAATAAGATACTTCTACTTCTCTAAGATTTGTTTGTATTTGTCCTTTGTAGATGTTTGCTGCTTTAGTGACTTTTGCAAAATATTTTTTAAAGGTTGTTTTCTTGTATATGTTTTCTGAAGTCTCTTTTACATTAGGTTGACTCAAATTTCCCTAAAAAGACAATTTTTAAAAAAAAAAAGAAATGATAAAATATATTTAAAAAAAAGAAAAGAGTAAGACAAGAGAGAAAAGAGAGGAGAGTTAAGGGAAGGGGAAGGAAGAAGTGGGAAGGGAAGAAAATGAATGGAAGAGGAGGCAAGACACTCCAAGATTTTGCAGATAAACCATGTCAAGATTCTCTTGAAATACCAGACTGTTTACACTGTGGCCTTTATTTCATTTCCTTCTAGTACCTAACGTAAAGATCAAACAGAGGAGAAAGCTTATGATATTCTCAGGACTCTTGTAATATTGCATTCTATCCACATACATGCTCTGACTTTCTAGATTTCCTGATACCTACAGGAGTTTTTCATAGTCATTATTTTCCAAAGTATCTTTCCTCTCAGTTTTTCCTCCTAACCTTTTAGCAATTTTATTGCTTGCTTGAATGGCTATATTTTTTCAAGGTGATAGTACTTTCTTCATTTCTGTAATATTTTTTACTATATAAAAAGGACTTGGAGAGGCTGCTTTTGCTAAAATCAGTGACTCAACGCAGATTGCAGATGCCCATTGGGTAAGTAAAAACAGGATAAATCTTGGCATATCTGCCTTTATTTTGTATTTTTCTCCTTTATAACCTTGAACTTTTTTTAACTTCTCAGCTATGCACACAGGCATGTTGATCATTTACAGAATGCTCATCTACAAATTGGTGATCAGGGCTTATTAGTCAATTTATCTAACCTATTTTGTTTTCCTTCATGACTGAGAAAAGATTTGTGGGACATTTTCAGAATTTATTTTCAGAGTTTGGATTTGCATCTACAAGTCTTCTGTCTTTTGCCTACTTCTTCACAGAATAGCAGCACATCACCCCCTGATGACACTGCCTCTCTGTGGGGATGTAAGAAGAAACCACTGAGGTATATGTCACCCTAGGCTATGGAATAGTACAAATCCTGAAGGACACTCAGGAGTTTTCATGCTTGGGGGCACACCCTCAAGTGACTAGACCCTCTGACCGGCCATTGCCTCAGAAGAGTTTCACTCATCCTCCTCTCTTCCCTCCTCCCTTTGTCAAACTGTGTAACTCCTAATTGGACCATCCTCACAAGATATCCTGTTACACTACCAGTTTCTTTGTTCTTGGACTCCCCTCTTCTGTAAAAGAACTGAACTTCCTTAATAAAGTTGAGACTGCATCACAGAACCTGTTTTCCCGGAGGCATTGATTACTCCGGCAGCCTTACCCCCTCCAGAGAGGAAAACACCCACAAAGACCCACGTGAGACAACACCTCCCTGATATGAACAATCATTTCATTGGGACTGAATTTTCTCCTTTAAAGATTGTAGGTCTGATAGATAAATATCCTGAGCAACAAATGAAGAATGCCCCTCCAGTGATAAAGTATTCTCCAGAGCCACTACACAGAACTAGAACTGAGACATGCTCTACCTATCTATATATTGACCTCACATCACCTGTCCCAGTTCTTCCCTTATTTAAATCTAAAAGTTCCTGCTAACACTGTGAGACAGGACAAGATGTTTGATCTCACTTTACCTTCCAACTATGGTCATATTGATTAAAGTGCCCTTCCTGCTTTTCTATGCTTTTTGTATGATTTTTTTTTTTTGAGAAAATGGCCATACCAGGACTCTGGCTATACTAAACTGGTCTTCCTTCTTTTATTTATAGTTTTTTATTAGTGTTTTTAGAAAAACATAAAGGTAAATTTTACTGTGGTACCTTAATATGTATATAAGATAGTTTGGTCAATTTCATTCCATGTTCCCTTAATTTTCCTGTCTCACCTTCTTCCTCCTCAGTCATCTTCCTTTACTCCATTGATCCCCTTTTCTCAGAAGATTCATTACTGGAATATAGGAAAGTAATTTATTAATGAATGTTGATTTTATACCTTACTGCTTTGCAAAATTTATCAGTTCTGGAAATTTTCATTGTAGAGGTCTTTCATCTCCTTGGCTAGATTTGTCCCCCCCCCCCTTTGTTTTCAAGATTGTTGTGATAGGTATTGCTTTCCTGATTTATTTTCTGGAAGATTAATTATTGGAATATAGGAAAACAATTGATTTATGAATGTTGATCTTGTATCTTGCTATTTTGCTAATTTGTTTATCAGTTCTACAACTCAACTGAGACTCCATCTGGTCCTGGGCTTTTCTTCATCAGGAGACTTTTAATTGCTGCTTCAATTTCATTTCTTAATCTTGGTTTCTTTAAGTTTTCTATATCTTCATGGTTCAATTTGTGTAGGTCATATTTCTCTAGGAATTTTTCAATAGCTTCAAGATTTTCTGGCTTACTGTAGTATAAGTTTTCAAAATAGTTTCTAATGATCCTCTGCCTTTAAGTTTCAGGGTGTTGTGATATCTCAGTTTTTCATCATTCATGTTTTTGTTGTTGTTGTTGTTTTAATTTGGGTCTTCTTTCTTTTGGTTAGTTTAGGTAAGGGTATGTCAAACTTTTTTGTTTTTTCAAAGAATCAATTATTTAGTTTATTGATCATTTTCTATGGTTTTCTTCTCAATTTTATTAATTTCAGCTCTGATATTATTTCCTGTCTTCTACTGATTTTGGAATTAGTTTGTTCTTTCTCTAGAGACTTGAGATGTAATGCTAGATTATTTATTTGGTATCTTTATTTTTTTTAACATATAGGAACTCAGTGTTACAAACTTTCCCCCTTAGAACTGACTTCATGCTGTCCCAGGGATTCTGATATATTGCATTTCTATTCTAATTTGTTTTGGAGACTTTTGAAAGTTCTCCCCAAATTTCTTCCTCTTTCAAAGTTGTACTATTTAATATCCACAAGATAAAATGTTTTCTCTTCTGTATTTTGTTAATTTCTAATTTTATTCCATTATGATATGATAGTATGCAAGAAGTTATATCTATATTTTTATATTTGCTAAGATTTTCTTTGTGCCTTAAATTATGATCTGTTTTAGAGAAAGTTTTATATGCCACTGAAAAGAAAGTGAATTCATTTGTTGATGAATGAAATATTCTATCAATACGTGTTAGGGTCATTTGATGAGTAGTATTTTTAATTTCTGAAGTATCTTCCATAGTTTATGCCCAGATGACCTGTCCAATGATGAGAGGTATGCTGAAATGACCAAATATTTTTGTACTGTGGTTTATTTTTATATTCGAAAGGGCTTGATTTATGTATGTAGTCACACCATTGTTTGGGGTGTAAATATTTACAATAATTATATCTTGTTGGATGATTCCCTTTACCAGTGTGAGGTGACCTTCTTTGTCTCTTCTAATTAATTTCTGCATTAAATCTATTTTTTCTGATATGAGAAAAGCTTTCTTTGCTTTATTTGGTTTCCATTTGCATTTTATAACTTTTCTTATTTAGTTGATTTTTTTATTTGTTATAATTTGTTGTACATGACAATAGAATGAATTTATACATTTTGAAAGATCATACATAAATGGAGTGAAATTCCCCAACACCCCAATTATACACACTGTAGGATCACATTGGTCATTGCATTATATAACTTTTGCCACCCTTTCACATTCAGTCTATGGATGTCTGTGTCTGAAATGTGAATACTGTAAACGACATATGGCTGGTTCTTGATTTTTAACTTTTTGAAAATTTGTTCTAATTATTTATACATGACAGTAGAATGCATTTATGCACTTTGATATATCATACATAAATGGGGTACAGTTTCTCCTTTTTCTGATTGTACATGTTGTAGAATCACATGGGTCTTGCAGTCATATATGTACATAAGGTAATAATGTCTCTTTCATTCTACTATCCTTCCTATCTCCATATTACCTCCCCTCTCATCATTCCCCTATACCAAATCTAAAGTAACTCTATTCTTCCCTAGCACCACTCCCTTATTGTGAATTAGTATCCACATATCAGAGAAAACATTTGGCCTTTGTTTTTTTGGATTGGATTATTTCGCTTAGCATGATATTCTTTAGTTCCATCCATTTACCTGCAAATGTCATAATTTCATTCTTCTTTAAGGCTGGGTAATATTCCATTGTGTATATGTACCACATTTTCTTTCTCCATTCAACTGTTGAAGGGTAACTAGGTTGGTAGCATAGTTTAACTATTGTGAATTGAGCTGCTATAAACATTGATGTTACTGTGTCACTGTAGTATGCTAATTTTAAGTCCTTTGGGTATAAACAGAGGAATGGGATAGCTGGGTTAAATGGTGGTTCCATTCCAAGTTTTCTGAGGAATCTCCGTACTGTTTTCCAGAGTGATTTCACCAATTTTCAGTCCCACCAGCAATATATGAGTATACCTTCTTCTCCACATCCTCCACAACATTTATTGTTGCCTGTAATCTTGATAATTGCCATTCTGGATGTAGTGAGATGAAATTTTAGAGTAGCTTTGATCTGCATTTCTTTAATTGCTAGAGATGTTGAACATTTTTTCATATGTTTGTTGGTTGATTGTATTCTGTGACATGCCTGTTCAATTCCTTAGCCATTTATTGATTGGGTTGTTTTTTTGGTGTTAAGTTTTTTGTGTTCTTTATATAGCCTAAAGATTAATGCTTTATCTAAGGTGCATGTGGTAAAGATTTTCTCTCAGTCTCTAGGCTCTCCCTACACATTATTGATTGTTTCTTTTGCTGAGAAGAAACTGTTTAGTTTGAATCCATCCCATTTATTGATTCTTGATTTTACTTTTTGCTCTTTAGGGGTCCTCTTAAA
>JAJEJO010002001.1:35620-93606 GCA_020662805.1 Glaucomys volans
AAAAGTAGTATAATTTCCCTTTGTACACCTTTATTAAATGTAATATCTGGACCCTGATCCAGTGATTTCTGTACACACTTTTTTAAAATTCTGAATTGTTGTCAATCTTTTCTGTTTCTTTTCATGTCTTATAATTTTATGTTGAAATTTTTACCTTTTGTATAACAAAACAATTCTAGGTAATGTTCAAATCTGTACATGTTTATAATAAATATAAAAACTGTAACGAATCACTCATACTTGTCATTTTTTATTTCCATAATTTTATTTTTATTTTTTTAAACTGCAATGAATCACTTATCCTTGTCATTTTTATTTCCATAAATTTATTTTTATTTTTTTAAAGAATTATACATAGTAGTTGGGTTCATTTTGGCAAAGTCATGCATGCATTCAATTTACTCCATTTCAGTCCCCATCCCCCATCTCTTACCTTTCTACATTCCTCCCCCATTATCCTTTCTTTACTGATCTTTCTTTCACCAATTTATTTATTTTTGATTTGTGTTTTCTACACATACATAAAAGTGGAATTCCCTATGGTATATTTATATATGCACATAGCATGATTTTGTTGATTAATTCTTCATTTCCTCCCCTGTCCCATTCCTCCTCCCTACCGCATGATCTCCTGTTTCTTCTTTACTCATCTTCCCTATATCTTTATGATGTCTGATGTCCCCCCTTTTTGTCACTTATTTTCCTATAGCTTCTGAGTATGAGAGAAAATATTCAACTCTTGATTTTCTGAGTCTGACTTATTCCACTTAATATGATACCCTACATTTCCATATTTTTACCAGTGAATGTCATAATTTCATTCTTCTTTATGCTGAGTAAAATTCCATTGTGCATATATACCACATTTCCTTAATCTATTCTTCTGTTGATGAGCACCTGGGTTGATTCCATAACTAAGCTATTCTGAATTGTGCCACTGTAAATATCAGTGAGGAGGTATCAATATACTATGTCCATTTTAGACCTTTTGGATAAATACCAAACAGTTGGATAGCTGAGTCATATGGTGGTTTCTAGTTTTTTGAAGAATTTCCATACTGCTTTCTAGAGCTATGATTGTATTAATTTGCAGTCCCACCAAATAACATGAGTGTACATTTTACCCACAACCTCACAAGAATTTATTATTATTTGAGTTTTGATAATTGCCATTCTGACTGTAGTGAGATGAAATCTTAGTGATGTTTTGACTTGCATTTCCCAGATTATTCAAGATGCAATTTTTTTGATGTTAAGCTTTTTAAATTCTTTATGTATTCTGAATTTTAATTCTCTCGTCAGAGGAGTAGCTGGCAAAAACTTTTTCCCATTCTGAGGGCTCTTCCTTCATGCCCTTAATTGTTTCCTTTGCTATGAAGAATCTTCTAAATTTGATTGTTTCCTACTTATTGATTATTAGTTTTATCTCTTTAGTTTTAGAGGTCTTGTTAAGGAAGTTGGTGCCTGCATGAATTACGATTGCTGTTTATTTGTTTAGGGAATTGGCTGGAATTTTATCGAAGAAATCTATGCTTTGCTGTTAGCCTTTCATTCTACTGCTCAAGGAATACACTCTTGAATGTACAGTTTCTCTGGAATGGCAGTGGTATTAGAGTAGTCTCTTGGTCTCCTTGCCTAATTACTCCTAGGTTTTTAGCTCCACTAATTGTTGGCTGCTTGCTCTATTTATTTAATAATAACTTGGGGCATAAATTGTTCCACATCCTAGGGCAATTAAATTTGGGGCTTTTCTAGTGTTATTTTATGACTCCTGTTTTGAGATTTATTCTGAACACAGAATTGCTTATTTCAGCTGTCTACTCCTCTGTTTCTTTCTGGTAGACTTGCTGCCCTGTGGCTTACCTTGATCATTTCATATTATCCTACATATTACCATTATTTTGGAGAGTATCATTACATTTGAACATTCCTATGTGATATTTCAAATAAAGCCATTTTTTTGGAGAATTTCTTAGATCTTTCTTTCATTAAGAATTTGTTTTACTCATGGGCAAAATCTCTCAACAAATGCTCCTGAGATAGGAGAAAGGACAGTGTTTATTTTTCTCAGAACTATACCCCATTTTTCCAAGTTGGGTACTAGGTTAATATAGCAAATTTTGGGGGGTTTTTTTTGGCATTCTTCACATATGTCAAAACTTTTATCTGCTAACAAACAAACTGGGATGAGAGCAATAGTCTTCTGCCATACCTGATGTCCTCCTGGCCATGCTGCCTTTAAAATTTCATCAGTGCAACACAGAGCTAAGGATGATGAGAAATGTAGATACAACATTCTGGGGATATAATGTTGTACTTAATTGGGAGATCCAGGTATAGCATAGATACTTAGAGTGGAGTTTCCACAATGATAACCATAAGGCAAGGAAGTTATATCAAAGTTCAAATTCCATATATTCTTTCTGTTTTTAATGAATTTTAGTGGAACTTATGGAATAGCTATTTGCTCAAAAGCTGTGTTATGTTAGGGTCATTTCCAATGCATTTAGATGTGATATTTTTGTTGATGTTAAATTTAAAAAATTCATAGGCTTGAAATAACACAGTTTGTTATAATTCTGGAGGTCATAAATTCAAAAATGGTTTTCACTGGATTAAAATAAATGTGTCAGTAGACTTGTATTCCTTTTTCCTTTGTCTTTTCCATGTTCAGGAGATTGCCTCCATTCCTTGGCTCATGGCCCATTTCTCTGTTTTCAAATCCAGGAGGGTAAATCTTTAAATATCCCTCTTGTGATACTCCTGCCTCCCTGTCAAAAACATTCCTGTGATAATATTAGGTCTTTTCATATAAAAAAAGAATAATCTTCCTATCTCAGGAGCCTTACCTTAATCACATATCCAATGTCCCTTTTAACAAGTGAGGTAACATATTCACAGACTATGAGGACTTCAATGTCCATATCTTGTGTAGACATTTTTCTGCAACAAAAAAAGAAGTAAGAATGACTAAATGTCCTATTTGTCTGCAATTCAAATATCAGAACATATTTTCATCCTTCAGATATATATATTTGATTTCATTTATATTAAATAAAACTATGACTAAATAACAAAACAAAGAAAATACAGATGAAAAATCAGTTGTTTATAGTGTTTTTCTAAAGTGTTCTAATAACTGTTCACAAGTTCCTAAGCTAAATAAAAATTGATGTTCATGCCAATGTCCCATGTGCTCATTTGTTAAAATTTTCCAAGAATCTATTTATTTATTTATTTATTTATTTATTTATTTATTTTTATGCAGTGCTGGGGATTGAACCCAGGGCCTTGTGCTTGCAAGGCAAGCACCCTACCAACTGAGCTATATCCCCAGCCCCCAAGAAATTTCTTAAAACATTTTTCTCTTTTCCTCCTGTTAAGGCCTATTTTCCCAATTTATTCTTTTAATTGTTATCTACCTATATAAAAATTCACATAAAACAATAAACATTTTGAAGTTTGTAATGTAATCATTTATTATGACAATCTTTGTTCAAGAAAAGGTAATGAGACTCTTACCACAGTCTATTATGTCATAATAGGATGATACAGGCCGAAAGATTAAATATCATATTTCATATGGTACTTAGCTATTATAGTATCTGTGGAATAACTTATAAAATAGTAAATTTGACACTCAGGTCACATAGGGACAGTAAATGGAACACTAGGATTTGCTGTCATTATCATTTTCCATATGATCTCACAGGAATTTCAGCAACCTGTATTTGATAAGGCCAGGAACAAATTTTCTACATATTGACTCTTAGGGTAACTTTCAAAGGTACTTCCCGAGGAGAAGCAGGAATGGAAATAGGTGTAGTTTAAAATTTGCTTTACAATTCTGACCTTTATACATTCAACTCTGTATAAATAATATTATAACCCCAAAATCACTGCCAAGGTTCACGTCTTTTTGAGGGGGAAAAAGGATTTTTTAATAAACAAACCCCTAAAGATTATTTTCTCCATGGACTTTATTCTATGATGCACTGGGAGAAAGCATCTGGTTTTCTCTTGAATCCAAAGTAAAAAAAAATCACTGGCTCATAATGTCTATTATCTGTCTTCATTTCCTGACCTTTTCCAGTGATATTATTCAATATCTCATTCTGCACTTCTATTATTCTCTGCCTCATTAACTGCTAATGAGTTGAGAAACAATACAACATGTCTTTCTTCTTTCTATACTTGTTCCTTGTGTTTACCAAGGAGTTAAGAAAAAAGAACCTATATTTTGCTATGATCTCTCAGCCTGGTGATACTATCATGTACTTTATGTTATTGTTAAACTTTCCTGAATAAATAAATATACTCACTTGATATTGAAAAAGTGACTTGTAACAATTTACTTCTGTGAAATTTTATAAGAACAACAAATTCTAGGGCTCCACTGACTGTTCTTATTTGACCTGAGTGTCAAATTGATTATTTTATAATTTTCCAAAGTTACCAGAATAGCTAAATGTCATATAAAGCATGGCATTTAATCATTTGATAGGCATCATCCATTTATAATGTAGCTGACTGTGATAAGAGTATCTTATTATGTTTACTTCCAATTTTGCCCAAACCACTCAAATTATTTTATACTTTCTTCTAAAAATATTTATAATTGTTAATGTAAGATAAAACTTTCATAGAATTAAAAGTAAAAATATATCTCAATACGGTTGTAATAATTCCAAATCATAATCTAACTCAATTTGAACTTGATGAATTTTTTTTTCTGTGATACTGCTTGTTTTACAACAAACCAACCCCAAAACAAAGAAAATTTAACAATGCTGTACCCATGATTAAAGCCTTCTGTCTTTGGTTTCTTGCTCTGTATTATTATTTAATAATTTATTTCTGGGTGCTTCATATGCTATTTATATTTTTTCTTTTTAGAATATTATGTAATGGTAATATTCCTTCTCCTAGAGGTTGTTGGAATTATAGAGCTAAGTCAAAATGTAAGAACAGAGAACCAATGCTTTGTCCATTACTACCTAAAACTTATTTCTTGGCACCATCTCACACCATACATAACTGATTTACTTCACTGTCCCACTCCAAATCCCACATTTTCCTTAAGCCACACTTTTTTGAATATTTTCAGGTAATGATTTGCTTTTGATTCTGCTCTATCTCAATTGGATTTTTTCCTTTAATGATTGCATGTATTTCCTAGTTAGAATGTAGATTATAGCTAAAATACAAGCATTGGACTAATCAACAACAAAAATAAATAGCAACAAAACCAATGTATTCTGCCTCAGACCTTATATTATTTTTCTTCAATTACAAATGAAGTAATCATTTGGATGTTGATTTAAAATTAAGTTGAGTTATGGCTGAGGTTAGAGAAAGAGGCAAGAAAGGACAAGGAGTGCATTTACAACTTCCCTTTGTGTACAGTGACCTGTTTATGTGTGTGTGGTGACAATATCAGGAATGAATACTTATCTTATGAAAAGGGAACATTTTATTGAATAGATTTTTATTTCATATTTAAAGGTTAAAAAATTCAAAGTTGTTAAAAATGTGATATGTCTACTCACCCTGTCCCTAGGAGAATGCCATTTTCATAGTTTATCTCTATAAGAATATGACCATATAAGACAATCTATTGTTTCCATTCTAAATTTGTTTTGGTAAAGCTAGCATTTTTAGCTCCTAAAATTTAAACCATTGTAATTTAATATACTTTTAAGCCATTTTTCATAGCAAATAAAATAGTAGGAGGATAATCATTTGTTGTCTTTCTCATAATTAATTTACGTATTCAACCTAAAATAAAAGTTTTTACCCTTTCTGAGAGATAGAAAGGCTGATTTTGACACAGTGACTGCATTTACAAATATGGCTTATAAATTATTTTAGTTTTAAACTTGAGCAGATGTTGAAAAATGTTATTTTTTAATGTTAAACACTACCAGATTTACCTTTTCGAAAAGTTGAGCTCAGACCTTGAAAACACACTGTGTGTTAAAGTAAGGCTATGTGTCTCAAATATGAGACAAACAATGCCAAATGCTCAAAAAAGGAATAAATAGACAATGTTTTCTTTTCAACTTTCTGCATGGAAAAGTGTCTGTAGCTGGATATTATTGTTCTATTTGTGTATTCATATGTGCTTTAATTGGAAAAAAGCACTAAGTAAAACTGTTTTGGAGAAAATATTAATTTCCTTTTATCCACATAAATATTAATATTAACATATATTCATTTATGAATTTGAATAAATAATGAAAAATGAAAGCTAACTAAGAAAAATGGGATATACAAAGATTAATTCATTACTTTGTGAAAATATTAAGATTAGGAAATCAAGGTCTGATTTGATATATGACTATTATGCCTTTATATGCTGGTTTTTCCTTTGATGTTTTATCATGTCTAATAATATTTATTTGCTTGTTTTTAATTTTGTTGGACCTATAAATTCTGATTACTACATATAGATGGGGAGAAATTTTGCCAATTATTCTTCATTTTAAACTCTCTACACAGGACTCAAATATTGCGAAGAGAGGCATATTCACAAAATATGAAATTGTTATGATGTTGATAACTATATTTTAATATAAAATGATACTTTATCTTTGCCACAATCCATTATGACAAACACTAATACTTACAAAAACTAATTTATATATTCATATATAATTAGTTTCCCCATATGTAAGCACCAGGAGGGCAGGGATCTTATCTGTTCTCATTCTTTTTTTTTTTGTCACTGCTCAATCCATAGTTGGGAGAATAATGCCCAGTTGCACAGTAATTGACCAAATATTAATTTGTTGAATAAATTATAGAAAGATAAAATTTATTTCTTATAGAATCCTCTTTGCAGAAAGGTGGAAATATAGATATTATGATCCTCATTTTATGGTAAAATAAAATATTAGCATCCAGATAATAAATATTGGGGAAAATGTTAATAGTATCATCAGGATTAGAAAAAGCTTTCCAAATAGATTTTAATCATGTAAATTTTCTGCATACAATTTCAAACCATCTTTAACTTCTCTGTCATAGTGGATCTCAACAGTAATTTTATTTTCAATGCTGGGGATCAAACCCAGAGACTTGCCCATGCTGGTTAAGTATTTTACCACTTAGCCACATTTCAAGCCTGTCAGTTATAAATTGAAAATAATATAAAATAATATTATTTAACCTAATATGTGTGAAGGTGATATGCATGTCTCCTACAATGAAAAATGAAGTAATTTATTATAGGTATTTGATTAGAATTTTCACATATTGTATTAATTTTCATTTCATCTTCAAAATGATTATCCAAGAGTAGCACAAAAAATCAACTTATAGTTAAGAAAAATTTATAAGAGAACTATATATTTTTTCTCAAATTTGTGTAGTTATGACATGGAAAGCTTAGGAGTTACAGCTCCAAATCTCTCTTTTGGAAAACTTTTTTTTTTTATATTTAGATGACTTTTAAATTTTAGGAATAGGTTATTTCAGTTCAACAAATAAAATGTTCTGTAAACTACTTTTTTGAAACTATATAGCATTTGAAATAAAATGAATTAAAATTCATATATACTCATGGTAGGAGTTTTAGTTGGTATAATGACTTTGGACACATAAAAATATTCATAATATTGTATGGTATATGAAAAACCATAAATGAATCTCATATATAATATTAAGGAATAAATTGCTGCTAGTCAGCATCTCATTGCTGTGACAAAATACCCAAGAAAACCAACTTGAAAGAGGAAAAATCTATTTTGGCTCAGTTTCAAAGGTTTCAGTCCATGGTCAACTGGCTCCATTATTTTTGTGCCTGTCATGAGGCAGATCATTCTGGCAGAAGGGCATGCTGGCAGAACAAATCTACTTAGCTAATGAGAGAACTAAAAAGCAAGAGAGAAAGGATCAGGGACAAGAAATACCTTTCTAGGGAATGCATTCAATGACCAACTTCCCTTAACTAGACCCACCCCCAAAGTCCTATAGTTTCCACCATTTCCCAATAATGTTATCAACTATCAACTCATCAATAGTAGCCTGTTGATGTGGTTAGAGCCCTATGATCTGATCATTTCCTAAGAGCCCCTCCTCTGAACATTATTGCATATGGATCAAGTTTTCAATATATAAGACTTTCTGGAACATTCCAGATCCAATCCATAACAAAGACACAAAATAATACATTCTGCATGAGTCAGTTTATATAAAATTTAAAATTGATAGTCTTATACATAGTGTCATAATCGCCAACTTCAAGGTACTATCCTCATCCAAGAGAATAATTCCATCTTGATTTCTAAAATAAAAGATTAGACTTTAATATTTTTGAACTTTGCTTAAACAGTATTTTGTACTATATAACTTCAGCATTTAATGTTTTGCATCTGACTTCTTTTCCCCTGCATCAATATGTTCATGTGTGGGGATGGGTACTGAGTTCTTAATTTAATTGTAAATGCTTCTATATGGTTATTTCAAAACTTTTACTGAACAAACAAGTTGGCAGTAATATCCTCCTACATAATTGGTAATAAACTTTTAAATAACAGAGTAACATTAGATTTACAGAAAAGTTGTGAAATCACTAAAGTTACCATATTCCCCATAGTTTCCCTTATTATTAATATCTTATATAAAAGTGTTATACTGTCTCAATTAACAAATTTAATGTACCATTATTATATTCAACATTTCATTTATATTTCCTTCGGTTTTACCTAGAGTTCTTTTTTCTTATTGTATTTCATCAGGGATAATCCATTTTACTTAGTCATCAGGTCTCTTGTTATCATAGACTCCTTTTTGCTGAGATAGTTTCTCAGACATTTCACATTATTGATGAACTTGATAGTTTTAAGTTGTTCCTACTCAAATGTTTTCTAGAATGTTACACAATTGGGATATGTATTTACTTGTTTTTAGAGTTATACTCAATTAATGAGTTCTGAGAAGAGACATAAGAAAGATCATAGTACTAAATCACAACTCTTATCCCATCATATAAAAGGTACATATTAGCAGCATGACTAATGCTGTTGATGAGACCTTGGTCATCTGACTGAAGTATTGTTTTTGAGGTTTCACCCCTTGCAAATTCATCCCTTTTCCTTTTTCTGTACTGTGTACTCTTGAAAGGTGTCACATGCACATTCACATTTAAGGATTTGAGCTATGCTGAACTTATTTCATATAAAATATTGAGATTCTTCTCCACAAGACATTTGTCTATTCTGCTCTATTCAGTTTGGTTCAACCTGTTATTTATATATTAATATGGCCTCATGGAAACCTTTTGTTGGTCACTATGCTCTTAAAAATTAAATTTTCTATTCTTCAAATAGTTATTTTCCTTTTTCTTTTTTCGCTCTTTTTCCTACTCAGAATGACAGGACATGTCCTCATTTCTTGAGAGGATTGGGTGACAATGTCATCTATCATCATCAGTATGTACAAAAATCAAGATATTTGTAATAAAAATCTCAGATTATGGACTGGGGTGTGGCTAAGTGGTAGAGTGCTCACCTAGCACATGGGAAGCACTGGGTTCCATCCTCAACACCATATAAAAAATATATGAATAAATAAATAGAAATGAAAACAAAATCTCAGATTGGTTGATTTTGGCACAGGAAGTTCATTGCAGTGAATGAATTCTGACTTACAGAGAAGGATATTTTGTTGCATAGAGTTTACCTTCTCTCAGAATCTGCCCCTAGGATTGATTCCTCTGAATTTTATTATCTTCTCCTAGAAATGTTTATGTTCTTGAGAAATCACTGTTTTCACAGTAGTACTTACGATAATTATAACGGCTGTGATTATGGCAGGTTATAGACCAAAGTGAGAAAATGTGATATGTTTCAAAGGTCTAGGTTCTGTGATGTAACCACTTTTATGTCTTTAATTAGCAGTATATAGGTGTTCATCAATAAACACCTTGCTCTTTTCACATCACCTGGACACTGACATGTTGTGCCATCACTCACATATCTATACATCATTATTTCTGCTTAGAGAGGATGCTTGGAAAACTCAGTAATTTAGAACTGGAGAACTTAAACTTAAATCCTTGCCTTGTCACATTGAATTATTTATTTGACCTTTCACAGACTTAATGGTTTAAAAAATAAAAGAAACAAAGCTGAAAAGTAAAATAAAAGTAGCATTTTCTACTTCAAATGGATGATTAAAAATGAATTGGAAAATATATAAAGCTTATGATAGTTTTGGACCATATAAAGTGCTTAATAAATCACAGAATTCATTCATTCATATTATTTTATCCTTATAATCATCATGAAAATCTTAACTGTGCAATCTTGCACAATTTAGTCTTATGTGTCTCAATTATGTCATCAACAAAGTAAGGAAAGTCTTAGTACCTACCTCAGAAGATTGTTGTATAAATTAAATGAAATGATATATGTAAAATATTTATCATTTAGTAGATGTCACAAGATGAAAGCTCCCTTAATGTCAAGAGTAGTGATAGTATAGATAACAGTTATCTCCCAAGGCTATAGAATGATAAAAAATAATATTATATCAGTGTCAGAGGCAGCATGAAAAAAGTAGTGACCTCAAGCTGAGTGGTTGTACATTATTTAACAAGAGGGAACGTAGGTGAGGGGAGACACTGGTGTTGTTTGGCAGCGAGATTAATGGAATTAGGAGCAGTTGGAGGTAGAAGATGTAATTGGTAGAACTGTTCAGAAATAGGAGAGAGACTTAGGATAGCTGTGGAGATGATCTCAGTACTTAGGAACATGGTGGAATTTATCAAAACACAATGGACTTGGTATTTATCTGCCCATTTTTCCAATCATCTATCATTGTTGTTCTTTAACTAGATCAACAAAGAGAAACAGAAAGCATACACTCTAATCAGCCTCAACAAATCTGATTAAATTAGTCAGAACTCTGGTCTAATATTTTCCTAGATCTAAATCCTGAGCATTCCAATTACCATCTTGAATACCTCAGAAATGTCACTTCCCTTTTCTTAGGTTCAGTTTTGTGGGGGTTTTTTCCTCTATGGTCATGGACTTTAAAGGATTAAATAAGATAGGTGCATGAAGTCCAGGGTAATTTGCATCTAATTTATGCCTATTAAATATGTCTCCACAATATTATATATACATAAAAATCATTAGAACACTGATACCTAAAAAAGACCTGGAACTGCCTGTCTTGAAAAAAAAATTGCTCTGAAAATTCATCATTAGCCATTCATAAACTGATGAAAATGCTATCCTATCAATTATTACACAATGTAACTCTATTTTCAGACAATGTGTGATATTATCAAGCATACATATAATTATATTTTGAATCACAAATGAACTGATTGACTAGTTTCTTTTAATGTGGATATTCTTTCTGGCTAGTGAATATTTAAAAAATCAAATAGGACACACTATCAATATTATTAACATTATTTTGTGAAACACAGTAAAGAACTGCATAAAATAATGTTATCATTCTCATAAGATGTTCTGCTTATACTACTCAGATTATTTCCTCAATTTGTGATGTCCTTTAATTGATTTAACAATTGGTAAGTCCTACTTTTAATCCTATTACATGCATGTAGCTTCACATCTCACAAGTTTTCTTTCCTAAAAATGAAAATCATTGAAAAATAAAGTAGACAATTCAAACTTATACAGAACTTCATAAGCTAAGAGAACAGTTTACTTTCTTGTCTTTATGACTCTTTATTTCAGTGGTTCTCAAAATGTGGTCTTCAAAGGAGCATTAGGGAAACAAAAGGGAATTGTCAGAAATGGAAATTTGCATACTTCATCCCAGACTTGCTAAATCAGAATTATTTTGCATTGGAGAAGACAGTCTGGATTTAACAAACTTATTAAAGGATTCCACTTCACACTAAAAATTGAGAATGTATGGCTCAAAGAACATTTTGGAGAGGACAAATGACTCCTTAGAAAGTAAAGTAGGCATTTCACCAAGAGGGAAATGGCATGTGGTGATGTCGTTATCAAAAACATCTTTTGCATTGTTTCTCACTTTATAAATGCATTGAAGGATCTGTGTAGCATTGGTTTAGGAGTATATGTTCTAAAGGGACTTGGATTTAGATTAATAAATTGCTGTGAAAATAATGATCCCAAGTAGTGGGACTATTTATAACTTTGCAACTTCAATAAAAATTATTTGAGTGATGAAGTCACAGAGAATATCAACCAGATGCAGTCTCCTCCTATAGCTGTCTTATACCAGCATGTAGATAATTAAGAATAGTTTCTCCTAGGGGGTGAGAATGATACTTTAGAGTGGGAGAAGGTGGCAGCACCTGAGAGAAAAACAACTGAACACAGTACAACCTTAACTGTAAGCTGGTTAATGCAAGTAATTGGCAGTTCCATCTAAGGAATCCTTTATAATGTCAGGATCCCATTCATAAGCAAAGGAACAATTAAATAAAGTTGTCCACACGTCCTTGGTACTGGTTGGCACATTCTATTAGTGACACCAATTCTCCCAGTATGTTCACTCTATCAGAGAAAGAAGGATCTCTCTCCCCATGTAGTATAAGATTTTGAACACAGACACCTGAGACTGGATAGATGAGATAAACTCTCACTGGTCCGCATGGATGAGGGATGGGCCACATAGGAGGGATGGGCTGCCTGCAAAATAAAAGACTATGAAATTTATTTATCAGGAATAATGACAGAAGACAGAATTATCTTAGAAGCAGGGGCATGACCAATTGAGCCATCCATAAGGGTCTGGCTCTAACAAAGGAAGGAGCCCATACTTGATTTGTTTATAGTGGTATACATCAAAATTGAGTGGTAGGAGCTTCTTGCATGAAAAACAGGGTAAGGGGTGGAGTTAAGCAATCCATTTGACTCTTGCTTGTCATTCCCACATGTAGGGCTTGCATTTGAACTTAAGCAGTGAACCAAGGCAGGATAACCACATGGCTGAGGCAGTTCCTGAGCCCAGACCCTCCTGTGTCTAATAGCTTGACCAAGCTTGGTTCATATGCACGTCATGGGTGGTTCTCCATAATAAACATTAGTTTATTAGTCATACTCACTCACAGTCTGGGGTAGTAGGAAACCACACACCATACAGAGCCACAGGAGTGTTTCACTTGGGAGCAGAGTGAAACAAAAGGGCTGTAGGGGGCACCCTTTGTATTAAAAGAGACTGAGGTATTCCTTGGTTTCTGTGGAAAGGAAAGATAGGATTGGCTTGTTTGAATAATTTTGCTGGATGGCAAAGAAGTGAAATCCGTAGGGCAAGGACTGGATAGGGGTCAGTTGCTCTGATGGGTGAACTAACCTCTTAGGAAACTCCTAATCAGTGGCACACCATATCATTTGAGTGGGGGGAACTCATAGTTAACTAAGCCTTTGGGATCCTGTGATACACAAAAATGTTAAGGTGGCACTTCAAATTTTAACTGAAATTGTGGGTTGTTCAAATAATTGGCACAAACTCAGCATTAAAAGCAACAAAAATATTCTGTGGTGACTAGAAGATTCACATCAGTATCACTAGGCAGATATTAAGGTGTTTATGGCATGAAACTCCCTGTAAAGGATCAAAGGAAGTTCCTACATTTTTCACTTTCTAGTAGCTTCCTATATATTGGTTTACTTGTGGCCACATCATCCTAATATCTGTATCCATAATGCCTTCCCTCTTCCATGTGTATGATGAAAAAATGATCTGTTTCTTTCTTGTAATTAAATTAAAGGATAAACTGGAAATCTAGGATAATGTCCCCAGGTCAAGATTCTTATTTATTTATTTATTTATTTATTTGTTCATTCATTAATTCATTTATTGCTATGGTGCTGGGAATCAAATCCAAGGCCTCACACACAGTGGGTAAGTGCTCAAGTACTGAAATACAATCCCAGTCCAAGATCCTTAATCACATCTGCTAAGACCCTTTTTTCGCATAAAGTGACTTATGATTACAGGGATTAAAACATGATATCTTTTGGTAGCATTATTCAAGCTACTAGAACATAGTTGGTTCATTTTTTATTGGTGCATATTATGTATATAGAGCAATGAATTTCATTGTGGCATATTTCTAATATGCTTATAACATACACTGATCATTTTCACTGTATTTGAGGCATTTTAGAAAGTCTACTCTTACAATTTCTAAATTTAATTCATGTGTTTATGTAATTATTGTATGTTCAGATTCACATGTAGAATTCTATTTTGTGTGTTCTGTTTTTTCCTTTTGTTTCTTTTTCCACTATTTCCTTTTCCTGTGCAGTCCTAGATTACTTAAACATTTGTTCTTAATGCATTATAATTTATGTACTGTAGTTTTGATTAAATTACTTTACATGAAATTTAGTGGTCGCTGTATGTTGGTTTGGGCCATAATACCCCTAAAAAAGCAATTGTAAATGCCATAATCCTGGATGTTACAAACCCCCAAAGAACAGAATCTCTAAAGTTTAAAATATTGAAAGATAAACATCTTTATATATAAGTCTAGAAAATAATGAGATACTCATTAACATATATTTATTAAATTTTAAAAAGATTAAGAAACATAAAACATTAAAGAACACTTCAATTCATTTTACACAATAAAATAAATAATAATAGCATATATATTTTTTGCCAAATCTAACCACTCAGGTTCTAACAATGGTCAAACAGGTATAATAGTTATGAGCAGATAAATAAAGGGATTAAAAAGCCAAATGCATGAATACATAGTCACTATGGTTGGTAATTAAGTGTGCCTAGTTTTATAACTGCATTATTCTGAAATACCATGAAAGACAATCTTAGTTACATATACAGGCACCCAAAAAACCAAGATCTTAAGAAATTTCCTTTCACAAATGCAAATATACAAAATGGGCGTCTCTTCATATATTAGAAAGTTTCAATAGTTTTACATACATGTACAACTTTCCATGTGAGTTCACTGCTATAACAAGATATTTTCATGGAGTCAGATTTAAAAAAAAAAAAAACTTCTAAAATGAATTACAATTCTCTAAGAGTATTTAAATATTTATTTCATAATGAAATGATTCAAGGACAAAAATACATTGCAGAACAAATTGTGAAAAGTAATGCTGATAATTTAAAAATGTGGGGGAAATTCTAAAAGAAAAATTATAAAGAAAATTTGATGTATGAAAAAGTGTACTAGAGCTACATGTTTTGTGCAATTGCACAAAAGTAGTCTGAGATCTATATGACATTCACAAGTATGCTTCAAAGTTTTACACTGAAATAAATAGCTCCTTTCTTTCTTTTGGGGCATGGTCCTCACCAGAGAATACATTCAAATTAATTTTCTACATAGCACAGATCTTGTTGAAATTCTGTTATTTGATATACACCAACATGGACATTAATCATTATATTTTTCCACCTTCTGTGCCATACTTCTGTGTTTTGTGGATATGTAGAAATCCATTCTCTGTGCGCTCAAATACAGGAAACAGATTTGGAGGAAACAATACTGATGATCAAACAGCAGCACTGTTGTTTAAGTGCCTTTTTATCTTACCACTCACTTAATGATTTTTGAACCAGTCAGTAACTTTGCTGGCTTCTTCAGGCAAATGTAGCTTTAACTTCTTAAAAGTTTCTGGTATTTTATTACCTGGAAGGAATGCCAATGGAGACAAAAAGTGCATTTTTAAACTCCAGTTTTTAGGAATTGTGGATTTGGGGTTTCAGCTTTCAGGATATCATTGTTCAAGATTTGAATATTTTTCAATTGAGACTTATGGAAGTTTAAAACTTTAAGATTTTAATAGGAAACTTATCAATTATCCTCTTGCTGATAATCATTAACCTTTATAAAAATGTTTAAATAGGTGTTATATGAACATTGGTTTTATCCTATTTGTTGAAAATTATTTATCAAATGATATAAAATTTACAGTGTAATTAAAATAATATTAAATCTATTACCTATTTCATAATCTTTATTGTTTGGCAAAACTGATTAACTAATTAATGCTTTTATGACAGTCTTATTATCTTAAGACCTTCATTAAGGCCAAAATCACTACAGAGGAAACCATAGTGAATATACAAATACTGAAATAATAAAAAAGTTTTTCAAATAGTTCTTTTCTCAGATAAAATATTATGAATTAGGGTTTATGAGACATGTATCCTCAGGTAACATGCTAATTGCTTACTCAGTAAAGTGAGTAGCAAATACATTTATAATTTAATAAATATTAATTATGCTGTATTGCTTACTAGATGGCAATAGATATAGAGATACAGATAGATATGTATGTGTGTCTATATTCTGTGACTATGTAATTCATTATTTTCTAAAGGCTATTTTTTCTCTTTAACCAAAAGTGAATTTTAAGGCAATCACAGTTTCATAAATATCAGAGACAAATAATTATTTAACAATTGTTTATTTTAATGCTGAGAATTTTAGATGCTTTTATTATGTAATAGTCACATGAATATAAAGAAACTAAAGGAGTTAATTTCATTTCATTTCTTTATTATACCTTCTCATAAGTAATCATTCTATTCATTCATTTAATAATTATTTATTGATTTTCTACTCTGGGCCTGGCATTAGTTCAGTATTTTAATATATGTTATTTAATTTACTCTGGTACTCATATCAACTAAATTCTATTGATTTTAATGACAAAACAACTGATATCAGCAGGGGCAAATAAATTATTGAGATCATAACTTTGTTAAATGTCATAACTGTTTCCACTTGCAAAACAAATATATTTTGCCTTTCATTTCATTATACTATATGTATGTTATGTTTAGATGGTAAGATCTATAATATTGTAAAATATTAATTAAATATTACTTTCCTGGCTTCTTCAGTTCCATATGACAATCAATAATAAATCAGTGAATCTAATCTAAATTTCTGTTATTTTAGTACCAATTTATTAAGTGTTATGATTGCCAAACTATAGACTTCTAAATGTAATCGAATCGACAATTTTCTTTTCAGTGAGTAAGGATTTACTATTGCCCATTTCTCATCTTCAGTTTTGTCTTGATCACCTTTAGTCAGTCTTCACTCTCCTTTAAGTTCTTAACACTCTGCTTGCCTGTAATCCTGAGCTTGCATGTAATCCCTTCTCCTGGGAGTAGTCTGAGCATAACAGGACATTTATCTTTCAGAACCCCCTGATTCTTTTCCCATTCCTTTTCCAGCTTCTACTCCAAATAATTTGCTTATCTCTGCTTGCTTCCTTTTTACACATTGAAAGAAATTTTTGTCTCCTGGATTTTGAAAGTTCATAGATTTCTGAGATCCACAACAGTCTTTCTAACTAAGCTCTTTCCCAAATACCCCGTTTTTATTTGAAATAAGCATAAACAAGCATTTTAAATTGTAAAGAGTGTTTTGAGTGCTCTCTGATGGTTTTGTTGTGATCATACCTTCTAAGGTTCTGAAAGTACCTCTCCCAGAGAATAAACAGATGGGCAGATGGAGTAGAAATTGTTGCACCAAGTAGAGCAGTTCAAAACTATGCAGTTCAAAATTATTCATTGAAGAATCATGGAATAGGAAATTGATTTTATTTTATGAAAAAAACAATGTTGCTTTTATTTGTGTTTCCAGAAATACAATTTTGTTCTTAATCATAGAAATAAATTTATGTGCTTAGAAAACAGAAGATATTTACTATTAGCCAATTAATAAACTAATTTTCAAACTTCATGGTACATAGGAGATAAGAATTTAAATAGAAAGTAAGTGTCTCCTTAAACACATTACTGCTGTCCACTCTCAATAAAGGAATATTTTTTACTGAAACCAGGGATCACAGTCAAGCGTGTTTGCTATGAAAACAGGTTTTTAAAAATAATCCCAAATTCTCCTAAGTGGTTGTATTCAAGTTAAGATCTACAGACCAGCTGCATCAATATCACCTAGAAACTTGAAACAAATGCAAATTATTACATTCAACCTCAGTGTCACAGGCACTCTGAGGGTGGAATCTAACAGTCTGTTTTAACAAGCCCTCCAGGTGATTTTGAAGCATTATCAAGTTTGAGAACTGCTGTTCCAAAGGCATATAATTAGATGATATTCAATCATAGCTTTATTTCCTTATTGTATGTTTCAGTGATTTATTCCATAATCTTTTTCAAGCCATCTGGCTTCATCAGGGTCCATTTTCCAATTTTGGATATTTAATAATATATTCTGTAATTAAACAAATGTTGGAATTTTTATGTTTTTAGATTTAGCAGGTTATATTGTAAGACTAAAATAAATCAATGATATTTAATGTGATTCTAATTCTTTATTTTTTATACAAATTAATGAGAGAATACTTAAGAAATAAAGTACATACACTGGTCTGTAAAATAGAATATCAGAAATCCATTTTGTGTTTATCTACAAAGCTTATTCAAGTCTGCAAACATTAAAAATTCTATGTGAAACAATTCTGTAATTTAATGAAACATTTTTAAAATAATAAGTATATATTTCAATAGTATATTTCAATAGTAGAGATGTTGACCTAATAATCGATAGTAATTTTTTTTCTAATTTCAGTACTGTGATTCCAATAAAAAATTAATTTCATGAATAGAGCAGTGATCAATGTAAGAATGATATGTTTTTCTGATCACATTAAATGCATTTTATGAAATGTTAACCTCCTTACATGTGATTGTATGCTACATATAAATTTGTTTATCTTGGTGGTGTTCTAAGGGAGAAAGGAATTCATAAAGTTTCTCTGTCTACTCAGGTTTTAGACACATGACACTGCTTTTCATGCCCAATTTGTTTCATTAGAAAAGCTTGAAACAGCTTTTTATTAAAAAAAAAAATCTTCATACTTTTTAACTGTTGCACTTTGAAGAAAGAGAATAAAAAGTTTTCTAAAGATTGTTTGTTGTAATACCCAGGAGCTGTATGTATTTTTATAATGAATTGTTATGAGCATATCATCAAAAACAAATGCTTGTAAGGTATTCTTTGTTATTCTGAATTCCAGTATTTATCAGCTCATGATCCACATTCTATTTGACCACTCATTAGAGACCTTGTTAGTTCCATGCTGCTGAAGTTTCACAGTGCAATTACTAAAGCAGAGTCCATAGCAGCATTAGACTTTATAGCAAATATGATGTAGATCATGGAATTATTTGTCAATAGATAAACAGCAAGATATAGTTAAAAATAAATAAGCTACACAAAGTCCTTAACCATCAATGTGTACATTTTAAATTCCTAAACTTTGTAAATTAAATTTATGATTAATTAGCATAGTATCTGAATACCTCTAATTGAAATACACCATGCTTTTGGTCTAGCTACAAGTATAAGCAGAAAAATATTACACAAAAAAACAGATCGGATGTCCATTGATTTTTTACCTTCATATTCGAAATACCTATTTTAAAAAATCTATTGCAGAGAGGAAATAGGCAAAAAGCAGGCATCACATGATTTTTATTGAAATTTATGAAAACAAGGCAGACCAATAAGTCTTAGGGGGAAAAAGGATTTATTCCATTAATATAAATGTCTGCAAATTAAATAATTTTTATTTTTCAAAAAATTCATTGTTTTTGTTTTGTTTTGTTTTTGTTTTTGTTTTTAGTACAAGACAAATCCTGTTACTTTGGATTTCAGCAAAACAGAGTGCCCAATTAAGTCTGGAAACAAGATCTAGATTCTTCTTTGATAGTAACAACACTACCAACACTACGTAGTAAGCAATTCTATTTTTTGTTTCGTAAATAATTGTGGCCAAAGGATCAATGACTTTAATTTGTTAGGTCTAGCACAATGTACTACAAATAAGTTTTGGAAGCAAAGTAAGAGAAAATCCATAGGTATAAGTTGTTTACAGAAAGTTCTTTAAAAACATAACCTGCTAGGACTTTCTTCTAGCATACCATATACATATGTAGTATCATTTTGTAGCATATTTTACTTAGTTGTTTAAATAATTGCTTTACTCAAATGAGCATGAATATCTTAAGAAAAAGACTTCCATCCTAAATAAATTTTATATCTCCTATGTTAGCTATCAGAATATTTTTCAAAATGAAACTTATTTAGTAAAAATACCTTCAAGGAAGTGTTTTAGAAAGATGTTTAATTTTAGAAAATTCAAAATTGCTGAAAATGCCATACAATAGAATAAAGCATCTTTCTGCAACTAAATTTAAATTCAGAAATAAAGTTCATTATCTACTGTGAAAGATTTCAGATGAAAAATTCTAATGTATGTTGATTTTCATAATGGTTTACAATTTTTAGACAAAGCATATATACTTAACATTTAATTTCCACATGTATGATTTTCATCATTCAAAGTTTTCAGAGAGATGATCCAAGAAAAGTGCCTATAGTTTTATTCTATCATTTACTACTAATCTTTTATACTTCCATCACAATTTCATTAAGATCTATTAAATAGTGTTAATAACAAAGTGAATGTTGATGACTGATGTTATTTGTCACTTTCTAAAAGATCTGTAATAATATAATGTAAGGGCTAATCATTTGAGACGTTCAATATACAAATAAAATTAGTATATATCAATTTATTTTTGTCGAACTATTTATTATATCAGAGAAATTTACATATTTTTATATTAAAAAAGAACAATTATCAAAGTAAATTTGTTATGAAACTATCAAAATAGAAAATTTATTATTCAAGAAAATTAGTAAACAAAAATCAACTCATAATAATTAATATGATTTAGGTCTTTTCTCTATAGCTCAGAAAGTTTTACTATTTGGTTAACCAACAGACATACATGACTTAAAATATCTACCAATTAAAATGCGATACAAATTTTATATAATTTCTTGAATAATAGGAAGTTTGTGAATACTAAAATCATGTGCTATTTTGTATTTTTCTTAACCTTTATTGTTTGAATAATCACTTGAATATTATTCTATTTATTTTTGTAGAGATTTGCTTTTTTAATGAATGCTTGACTGTTATAGGAATTGAAGGAACAATGGGTTAAAAAGCCTATAGTCTGCCAGGCATGGTGGCGCACGCCTGTAATCCCAGCACTTGGGAGGCTGAGGCAGGAGGATCGCGAATTCAAAGCCAGCCTCAGCATTTAGCAAGGCACTAAGCAACTCAGTGAGACCCTGTCTCTAAATAAAATACAAAATAGGGCTGGGGTTGTGGCTCAGTGGTGGAATGCCCCTGGGTTCAATCCCCAGTACAAAAAAAAAAAAAAACAGCCTATAGTCATTTCTCCCCTGCCATTTTGCTGCAACCGGTATTCTGCCCCCACCCCACACAATTTTACAACTCAGATTGCTAGCCCACAAACTTCCCAGTCAGTCATTGGTCCAATTGTTATTAGCCTGTGAAATTCCACTACTTAAGAATAGTTCCCCCACCATTCTCTCTCTCTCTCTCTCTCCCTCCCTATCCCTACAGGCACTCTGCTGTCCTGTCCGCTTAATAAAATCTCTTGCATGAGTTCCTGCATCCAGGGTGGATTTCTGGGTGCTTTCAATGGTGCTGTGACTTGGATAGGCTCTTCTACTGCCACTTAGGGGAGTGGAATTCCATCTGTCATCCCAGACCCCCAGATGCTGGTCTCACCTTCCATTTGTCCGGACACTCTCCTCCACATCCAGACACTGGTTTCAGATTGGTGAGTTTTCCCCTAGGTCAACTTAAAAACTCCTCTACTGACCTGAGATGCCACCGTTGATCGTCTGGCAACCTCCAGGCAGTTGAGGAGTGGGGGACCCCCCAGCTATGATGTTCACAGCTACTTTATAGTTACAGCTGGCCCCCTTAGTTGACCTTATCTGATGGGTGGGTCCCTGATCTTTATGGTAGAGATTCTCTCTCAGGGCTGAGGCTCCTCCTCACTTTCTCTTTCGAAAATCCTGATGTCAGGTCCTCAACTCTCTTGACTCTTGCCCAGCACACACTGACTGGGGTGATGACTCCCCTCATTTTGTACCTTCTCATCTCCAGCCAATTAGTCTGTGCCCTTGGGACACCTTGGACACTGATTTGGCTGTTTCTCAGTCTCCACCATGGGATCTAGGTCTTCCATTTCAGCAGACTCCCCACTGGGATGTTTAATAGAAAATCTTATATCCCTTCACCTGATCCCTGACCTAGAACCATCAAAACTTATTTGCTTGTGTAATGATATTGGACCACATTATCCTTTAGATAATCAATCAAAATGGCCAATTAATGGTACCCTGGACCCCAATATTTTATGGAACTTATACAACTTCAGTGAGCGAGTAGCCAAGTGGAGAAAGATTTTTTATCTTCAAGCCTTTTCTTTCTTGTACACCAAACCTTATCTTTGCTCTTCCTGCAAGCGTGAACACCTTCTTTTGGCTTCTTCTCCCCCTCCTAATCCCTCCTCGTCCTCCAACTTTGACCCAGCTGATGAACCACCCCCATACCAATCCTCTACGTTGGAGGCCCCTTCAACCCCTGCTCCTCCATCTCCTTTGCCCCACTCTGTTTCTGCTTCTGCTCCCCTGCTTAGCCCACCCAATTCTCCCACCATGTAGTCCTGAGAACATGTTCTAGCCCCCTTATGGGAAGTGGCCAGTGCAGAGGAAGTGGTCAGAGTCCATGCTCTTTTCTTGCTGTCCAATCTTCCCCGGATAGAGAATTGGCTAGCCTACTTCACCTCCAACTCCACAAACTTCATTAAGGAATTTCAGTATCTTACCCAGTCTTATGACCTTACCTGGCAAGACATTTATATGATCATGTCCAATACCTTGACCCCTGAGGAGCTCAGGAGAGTCTGGGAACTGGTGCTCAATTATGCAGATAAGGTTCACGAGTCGACCCCAACCCACCCTATTGGGGTTGAAGCAGTACCAGATGGGGAGCCCCAATGGGACTATAACACAGGGACTAGCCATCTGTGGTAGGATGAGTTTCAAACCTGCATCCTTGTCAGTCTCCTAAAGGTTGCCATTAAACTCATTAATTAATATAAACTTCAGGAAGAAATATAGGACAAAACTGAAAACCCATCATCCTTTCTGAGTTGTCTCACATGGGCCATGCTCAAATATACTACTCAGGACCCTGAAACTCTGGAGGGATAATAGCTACTCATGACTTATTATTTTTTCCAAGGCTACCCAGACATAAAGGTAAATTGAGGCAACTGGATAGGGGGCCCCTTACCCCTTATTCCAGTCTCTAGCCAGAGACTCTAGTGGTGGCATTCAGGGTATATAAAGGAAGGGAAGAAAAAAAAAAACTAAAATACCAAATGCTAGTAAGCCTTTCAGCCAGCTAGACCTGCCCAGCTGGCCATTACTAGGAGCACCCTAACTCCCAGAGGACTTCCAAGCCCATGCTTCAAGTGCAAAAAAGAGGACCACTGGGCAAGAGCCTGCCCCAAACCCTGTCAGCCACCAGGTCCTTGTCCAAAATGCCATCAACTGGAACATAGGTCAGTGGATTTCCCTGGTGCTCTGAGAAGTGCCAGGTCACTCCCACCCCCTTCCCTCAGTGACTGGGATTGACAATGGATGACTGAAGGGGCCCAGGACTTCTACACCTGATGACAATCACCATTCAGGAGCCCTGGGTTACCCTAATGGTGGCAGGCAGTCAGTTCCCTTTCCTTGAAGATACTGGAGTCACCTTTTCAGTGTTGCGGGAGTTTGGGACCCACTTCCCTGCCAAATCCTCTATTGTCAGAGTAGAAGGGAAACCATACTACCCCCTACAAACTCCTCCAATAAGTTGCCATATCAGACAAATCTGCTTTACTCGTTCCTTTTTGATAATTTCTATGTGTCCCATTTCCCTCCTGGGAAGGGACATCCTAACCAAATTGGGTACCTCTATTTCCTTCTCACCCACCACAGGCCTCCACTAAGATTCCTCTGCTATTTCTCTCCTCATGACCTTGAAGGAATATACAACTCAACCTGAGTCTTCATATCTCCTTCCTCCCTCCCTTGCTGACCACCAGGTCTAAGACACCCACCCACCCTCTGTAGCCACAAGCTTACCTGTACTCAGTCTGAAGGACCCAACGTTCTTCCCAGCCCAGGCCCAATATCCCCTTCCCCAAAGGAGCCTCTTAGGCCTTCAACCAGTCATCCAGGATTTAAAGCAGAAAGGCTTCCTGTGCCCCACCAACTCACCTTATAACACTCCCATCCTGGCTGTTAAAAAGTCTAATGGATCTTACCATTTGGTGCAAGATCTCTGCATCATCAACTCGGCAGTTTTCCTCATCTTCCCCATTGTGCCCAATCCCTACACCTTGCTTTTCTCTATCCCCTCCTCCACCGCATACTTTTCTGTGTTGGATTTGAAGGACAACTTATTCCCTCCTTTAAATCCAAACATACTCTTCTCCCAAAGAAACCTATCAATATCTCTCCTTTTGAGCTGATGTACAGTTGTCCCATCCTTCCCCTTGGGAAAATGCCTCTACCTTCCTCTCTTTCATCTCACATATTCATTCCTCTCCTAAACTACATTCTGGCATTCCTATGGGGGTTACACCAACTCCTCTCTGCCTAGACCCCTGTATGGCCCCCTGGCTCAACCTCTTCAAATAGGAGAACTAGTTCTTATCTCTCTCCCTCAGGAGGCTACAGCCCCTCTATCTCTCAAATGGTAGGGACCCCATACAGTGATCCTGGCTATGCCAATGGCTGTCAAACTTGTATTACAGGACTGTCAGGACCTCATAAAGGAAGAATCATAGCCTGGCCACAAGTGCACTCCCCAGGGGAGCTATCCAGTCCCCAATCCCCCCCTACTACAATGACATCTCCCTTCCCTGAATCAACTCTATGACCACACCCAGCAGGAAGCAGTTATTAAAGATGGATCTTGGCCCATATGCCCCCTGAAAAAAGGGGATCTTCTTATAAAAACAAAAACAGGGGAATGAAGGGACAAAGGGTTAAAAAGGTTTCAGTCATTTCTTCCCTGCTATTTTGCTGTCGCCAATATTCTGCCCTCCCCCCATCATTTCACAACCCAGATTGCTAGCCCAGGAACCCACCCCATATCATTTTACTACCCACATTGCTAACCCACAAACTTCCTTGTCAGTCATTGGTCCAGATTGTTATTAGCCCATGAAATTCCACTACTTTAGAATAGTTTCTCCACCATTTTTTTTTTTTTTTCTCTCTCTCTCTCTTTCACTCTGCGGGCAGACACTCTGCCTGTTCATTTAACAAAATCTCTTGTGTGAGTTCCCACATCCAGAGTGGTTTTCTGGGTGCTTTCAGGAATTATTCTCCTGCCAGAGTCAACTAGAAAACCAAATAGAGTTTGATATGGTATTGAGGCATTGGGGGAAAAATTCCATGGTAATAATTACTTAGGGAAGGAACTTTAAATGAGGTTAGTTCTATAGTTGCCCTAGCTTCATGCTGGGAGGCAGTTACCAAACCAACTCAAAAGGAGAACAAAGAAAAACAAATTCTGGCAGTCTTCCAAGAGGTAAGGAAACAGGGATCAGAGTTTGGAGAGTTTAGTGCATTGATAATTTATGTTGGAAAGTACCAGATAAAATGGAGGTGCACAGAGAGAAAGAGAGCGGGTACCAGAGATTCACAGATGCCTTCCTGGAATCTTTGACTTTGTTTGAACATTGATGAGAGAAAATTGTTCAAGTCATGGTGAAAAACACTGGATGTAGGTCTAATAAGAAATAGAGTGCATGAATGTATGTGTATAAATTTTGTTCCTACAAGCTATCCTGGAGTCATTTTTTTAATACCCTGAAATTCAATAGAATTCTCAGAAAGGTCATGGCCTATTTGTAAGGGCAAAGTATTTCTGAAAAAAGACTTGCTGTTATCTGCTATTACAAAGATTAACATGAATCTTCAAATAGATCTGCAAATTATTAAATAGCATTCTAGAACACGACAACGATAGTAAAGAAAATATAACAAATTTAACATCTGACAACTTAAAATACAAATTATCTAGCATGGTAGCATTCACTGAAAAGGTACAAAGCACATGAACCATAGCCAACAGAGAAAATAATCAATAGAGAATGAGAATTGACAGAGATGACATAACCAGAAAAACATCATTGGATCTGTAGTTATAAATATCCATAGATACAAGAAAACACAAATATGATGAAGAAAGAGAAATGGAAAATATAAAAGACACTCAAATCTTCTAAAGATAAAATATATGACAAAAGAAATCATAAATAATCTGGATATGACTAATTGGATATTAGGAATTAAAAAAGAAAAAAAGTGAAATTGAGCCCAATGTGGTGGTGCTTGCCTATTTGTAATCCCAGTGGCTCAGGAGGCTGAGGCAGGAGGATTGTGAGTTGAAAGCCAGCCTCAGCAAAAGTGAGGGGCTAAGCAACTCACTGAGACCCTGTCTCTAAATAAAATACAAAAAATAGGGCTGGGGTTGTGCTCAGTGGTCTAGTGAGTGCCCCTGAGTTCAATCCCCGGTACCAATAAATAAATAAATAAATAAATAAATAAATAAATAAATAAACTTCAATACATAGCAATAAAAACAGCCTTAAATGAAGCATAAAGAGTAAAAAGACTGAAAAATGAACAGCGTCTCATTTTACTGTTAGATAATATCATCTGCTCTAATATATGTTGAATCAAAGCGGGGAAACAGTGAGAACAAGAAATATATTTTGAAGAATTGCTGGTGAAAGAATTGCAAATTTGATGAAGCTGTATAGTAGATATCCAAACATCTTACCACAAGCACATGTAAATAAAGAAATCATACCAAAGCACACCACTAACAATGTGCTAGAGTCCAGTTGTGATGGCAAAAACATACCTGGTTGTGAAATGAAATGACAAAAATGTTATGATAAGAAACCAACGCCTGGGGAAAGGGTCACCTCTGTTTCCCTCTCTCAGTTTTTCTCCAGGAAGCCTAATTAACCATGGTTCCCTACCTTTTGTATTGTAAATAACTGTCCTAAGAGTCTGACTACTCCCTCTTGAAATGTAACAGATGCCTGTGAAAAGAGCTGTTTCTTCCTATCTGTTCTGTGAGCATGCTTTATGTTAGAGACCCTGCACAAGGCCTTCAGCTGCATAGATTAGGAATTTTTTAAAAAAAGAGGAAAAAGTCCCAGTGCTAGGATGGGTCTAAGATGATGTCAAATAAACTGTAAATATTGTGAATAACTGTGGATCAGGGCCCAGAATTTGGAGTATTTGTTTTCCTCTGGGCCCACCAGCATAAAAAGAAAATGGGAGTTCTCCTCTCTGAGTGCTGTTTGCTGCTTCTCAATCAGCCTGTTTCCCACAACACAGTGACAGAATCTAAAAACCATCAAAATGAAAAAGGATAAGTATATGGCAGTGCTTCTGTAAGAAATAATACAGGCAGGAAGACAATACAATATTTAAAGTGGAAATTTTATTATTTCAATTTGATGGGACATGTTTGCATTGTCTATATCTTTCAAATAGCATGCAAGCTTCATGAGATTTGGCTTGCTTAGTTCTATACTGTACTTGAGCAAAGTAAAAAGTAGTTGTTGAATAAATAAATGAAATAAAATGAAATACAAATAAGTAATTTGTTGTAGTAGTGGTGTTGGGGGATCCTGAGCTACTGAATAAATTCAACCAAATAAGACATTGATTAAAATAAAGAACTAGCCATTTATAAAAATGTGAAGTTTATTCTACTATTGTCTTATCTGTCAGTTTGTCTACCTATTACAAAAAAGGACACATGCATGCACACACACAACTCTTTGTAAGTATGAAAAAATATCAATTTGTTGATTTACATTTTTGGTGGTGTGTTTTAAGTTCCTGGAAAGTATGTGGAGAAAAATGTACACTTGGACACTTGGGAGGACTGCAAATAAACACAACCACTTTAGGAATCAGTATGGAAATTCCTAAAAAAATTAGGAATGATACCACCATTTGTCCATGCTTTTTCACTGCTTGATATTTAGAAGAACTAAAATCAGCATACTATTATGATACAGGCCATTTATGTTTACAGAAACACAATTCACAATAGCCAAATTACGGAAACATTCCAGGGGCCCTTCGACAGATGAATGGATAGAGAAAATGTTAGATACACATACACACACAAACACACACACACACACACACACACACACGAGTATTACTCAGTCACAAAGAAGAACGAAAATATGTAATTTGCAGGAAATTGGATGGAAATGAAGACCATCGTGCTAAGAGAAATAATCGAGACTCAGAAATTCAAGGGTCAAATGTCCTCTCTCACATGTGGAAGCTTGTCAGGAGTGGTGAATGAATTATGGGTCTTTGAACTGTGCAGAAACAGAGGCTGACACTTCCCTTGGAAATCTCCGTGCAAAGCTGCCAAGAAAACTGTCCATTTGTATGGCGACACCCTGTTCAATGGGAAATTGCATGGTTGCCATGGAGTTTATCAGATTCAGGCGCCAGTCGCCTGGGGGTAGTTAATCATGGGCACAAGCTGTGATGACTATAATTGGGCTGTTCAAACTTTTGATCTGGTTTCTGTTTTAAAGTAACTTTCTCACCATGAATCCCTTTGACGTAAAAACCTATATAATAAACATGTGGAGCCTGCTCATTGTCAGTCTTCTTCTGTCAGAGGTCTGCTGAACCACTGGGTCCTGCTTTCTCTATTTTCTCTACTTTTGTGTTTGTTTGACTTTCTTCCAATCCCCTCATCAGTCCAGTTTGCGGAAAATGAGTAAATGTGGAGAAAAAAATAACAGAGAAAAAGTTGGGTATCACATGAAAATAGAAGGGATGTCAATGGAGTAGAGCAAGGGCATAGAGGATGGAGGAGGAATGGGAAAATGGAGGAACTGTGGAATGAAATTGACCAAATTATGTTTTGTATCTTTATGAATATGCCACAGTGAATTCCATCTTTATGTTTATCTATAAAATTCCAATAAAAAAAAATAGAAGACCAGTAGAGGAAGATAGGCAGATGGCAAGTGGGAGAGAAATAAGGACTGAAATGAAGCAATTATATTTCATGTTTGTATGATTATGTCGAAATGAATCCCACTATTATGTATAACTAAAATGTACTAAGAAAAATATCTAAATACATGTCAGAATATGTCTCAAAGTGCTAACCATGTGTATCTGCCACTATTGGTGCCACATAGAGATCCATGTGCCACCCCTGGGCTTCTACCAATTTTGTTGCTAACAACTTGGCCAACAAACTTCAGAGCTTACACTTTGGCATTGTATCTATTGCCCTATATGGAAGTGTCTGGGGTTTTACTCATCTTTTGGTTAAAAATTTGTAGCCAAAGAAGGATGAATGTGGGAGTAAAAAGACATTAGTGTCTTTGCCTAGAAATAGGAAAAAAAAAAAAAACCTGAGGTCAGTATAGTTATATGATCTGCCATTGCAAAACGAAGATGGGGAACCCCTGTTCAAATATAAGAAGAGCCATTCTAAGTAAGGGTACTGTACAAGTGCATAGGTCACACATCCACAAAGCAGCTTGCCCTTCTTTGAAGTATAATTTATGCTTCAGAGGTCTAGAGATGTTGAAATAAATCTCTGGTTTCACTAAAATCACACTATTTCATGGATTGTTCTCAACTCTGTGCTTCAGAGAGTTGAATCTTTAGTGATTTCTCCTGGGAGTGTTTCCTTAATAAAGCACTTGCAACTGAAGTCTTAGCTATAGCAAAGCATCATCATTATGAGCAGTAAAATGTCTTCATAATGGAACTGTGAGGGCTTGTCGCTGAATAAAATGCTGAATAATGCACAATTTGTTGCAATTGTTATTCAATTAGAAAGAGAAGTTTACCAAGTAATCAGCAGAAATTGACCCACTATAAATCCACTCAAGTTTCTAAAATTAATAATATTGTAACACACATCTGATTTAAATGAACAAATAAACAAAAGTTCTAACAACTATATGTTCTCTTCATCCACAGCAAAATGAGAAGCAGGCTCCCAAACTTTCCTAAAAGTGTTTGCTTCCTTTGAGTATTTCAAAGATTTTAAAAAAGTAGTAATGAAAGTTTCCATATCCTCATAAATGCTCCAAAGCAGTTTGAGAGATGTTTGTAGAGAATGTTTTCACTCTCAAAATAACCATGGAAAGCTTTAAAGGAACTGTGAAGTGGCATGAGCTGTGAAGTGGCATGATAAGAATGGTGAGGCATATTTAGCACATATAAAATGTGAGCCTCCTTTGAGCTATTGAATTGGATTGTCACTCCTTTTACTGCCATGAATTCAATCTCCTTATTCTCTCCACTTCAAACGATTCATTTCAATAGGTATAGGGACTATATATGGAAACTCCAATGGCTGGACTCTAAGGAGACAACAGAAAAAAAAATCCTTAGGGAAAGGTTTAGTCATCAAAGGAAATTTCAGTCAATTCTCCAATGCCAAATTGCATTCCAATAGATATTAATACAAAACTGATGTCTCCAGGTTATACTAGGCAAGTGAATAAAAAATATATGTGACAGTCTTATGTATTTCTACAACACACGAATTTCCTGTGAGGGTTCTGCGGGAGTTGAGAACCAACAATCATTACCATCCTATTATTTAAAATTATAAACATAATAAGATGCTTCTTGCATGCAGGAATTTCTAATATTCCTTTATCACAATGGATGTCTACCGACTTTAGTAATTCTATATAGACACCTCTCAGTATAATAATACTGATTATTCTTGATAGTGGTTAATTAATAGCTTAAAAATTCACAATTCAGAGTAATGAAATTAAAACAAAGTAAACTGGACTGCAAATTCTCATGTCTCTTGAATGAGTATGTTCCTTGCAAAACATTCTATTCCAATAAAATGCAGGATTGAACAAGGTATTAAATCAGATCCAAAATAGGAATGCTTCTACATGTATGAATCTAATCTCTGCCAATTTACTGTTGTGTAGTAACTTGCCAGAATCACATAGGGGCACAATGTGAAGAAAAATTTACAGTGGGGAGCGAGGGAAACGTTAATATCATAGCAAGATTTATATGATGTGGTATTTACCTATTTTGTATCTGTTTTATTTTAGTTTTGATAGTAAGAGCATGAAATTGTTATTGTGGTTTTTAAAGTATAAACTTTAACATGAAGAGAGTGAATTAATGACAAAGTTAAAAGTAATGACTAGGATTGTTGTTTATTCATCCATGCTCTTGGAAAGGTAGAGAAATCATGTCCACTAATTTTATATAAGCTAGTGGTCTTCATGTAAAGGATAACAAAAAAAAATTCTGTTCAGCAAGCCCAACTGTTACTTTTAATAAAATGATTGTATAAATTAAACTGAAAAAAAATATTGGAGTGGCATACACAAATGTTCATACATACTCAGATCTTCCAGTCAAACATTTTTATCACAGTTTCTGACTTTTCTGTCATAAGCTCTGTTATTAACCCTTCTTAAAAAGTAACCATTGATAAAACTGTTACAAATATTCATAAGTGTGTTTCTGATCTCTCTCAAACTACTCAATATCCTGAATAAGTTAAATAATTTTCTTAGTAACTTAGCCTTACTAATCAAAAAAAAAAAAAAAAAACTTTTAACAACTTGGAAAGATTGTGGAAGTTATTTCAGCCTGGGTCAGCAGTTCAAAAGTTATATTTCTAAACAATTTAATGATTTTTTTCTTTAGATATTATCTAGTAGTATTTTGAAAATCAGGGCAGTTAATTTCTAAACGAACCTAGGAAGCCACCAGCCGTAAGCATGCAGACTCTGTGGGAAGTTTCATTGACTTTTGGGGATCAATAGTACTCAGTCACATGTTACTTGTTTAACTTCTTGTCAAATCTAAATTCAAAGGGCCTCCAAAGGTCCATTGTCATTAAACGATTACTGAAAGTCCAAAAGCATTTATTTTTTTCCCTTATCCTCATCCTCAAGGAGAGGAAATTTACCTCCTAGTTGATCATTTACTCTTAGGGGCAGTAGAACTATCACACACAAGTCTCTCCCTTCTTGAGACCTCATAATTCTACATAAAATCAAACACATCTTAGCATTATGCGTTTCCTTTGCTTTCTTTTCATACATAGTTCCTTAAGGATGCCTTGTGATTTCTCATTATTTTGGCATTTAATTCCCTTATTTTCCCAGAAACAGGGACATTCTATTTTTTTTTTTCTTTCACCAAAAAGTAATTAGAAAAGCAACAGAATCTACTTACCAGCTTTCTTTGGAATTAATATATTTATACCACTGAGTGATATCAGAATTGAATTAAAAAGGGAGTTTATCTTTGCTATGAATAATTGATCTTGCTAACAATGAAACTAAAAAGTTTCTTTGCTTCTGAAGAGAGCATGCACAGACTATATCAGAGTGAGAACCTTATTATCTTTATAATATCTCAGTTCATTTTATAAAAACAAATCCATTTTCAGTGAAAATCTTAAGTGGAATTCAATGCTTAGTGATAGGATTCTAAACGACTGCTTCTAAAATATTTCATACACACAGAGTTTTCTGGTTTTGAAAATATGATCTGTGAAAATTATTTTTGCTGCTTTAATAAAAGCAGAAAACCCTACTGAATTTTAGTTGTGAACTTTATCTAATTCCTAAAAGATTATTTATAAAATATTTATTTTATGTTGAGACCAAATTGGTACAAATTAGAAAGACCTGAGTATTCAAAAGTAACCATTGCACTGACAGAAAAACAGAACAAAACAAAACAAACATAAAAAAAGAAACAATTTTTCCACAGTATCCCATTTATTTTCTTTTTCTTTATTTTCAATCCCTGATGACCTGCTCTGACCAATCAGATTCCCTATGGAGAGTAAGACTAAGTGAAAGTAGGCATTATATCCTGACAAAGGTAACTTCTAAATAGAAAACCTTCAAAAATGGTGAAGAAAAAGAGATAGTCTTAAATAATTGTACATTGCTCTACAATAGCTGTTCCTTTAATCAATGTTCTATGTTCTATAACCCCCAAATTTTTATTAAAGTTTTAACAGAAGGTAACTGTGAATGTAACCTTCTTTGGAAGTAGTCTTTATAGATATATTCAAATTAAGATTAGGTCACATTTTAAACTATGTGTGGTGGTGCACACCAATAATCTCAGCAGTCTGAAAGGCTGAGGCAAGAGGACTATAAGTTGTAAGGCCAGCCTCAGTTACTTAGTGAAGCCCTAAGCAACTTAGCCAGAACCTGTCTCAAAATAAAAAATAAAAAAGACAGGTGATGTGGCTCAGTAGTTAAATAGCCCTGGGTGGTTTTGTTTGTTTTTTGTTTTGTTTTGTTTTGTTTACTAATTGTAGATGGACACAATATCTTCATTTTTTAAAATATTTTTGCAATGCTGAGAATTGAGCCCAGTGCCTTACATGTGCTAGGCAAGCACTCTACCACTGAGCTACAACCCCAGTCCCAACCAAAGGTTTAATCCCTGATACCCTCCTCCCCCCAGAAAAGACAAGGCCACATTTTATTAAAAGGGGCCCTAAAACTAATAGATTGGTGTTTTATAGAAAAAGAAAACATGCAGAAAGAGATAAATAAATAGGGAAGAAAGCCATTTGAGGACTGAGGCAGAACTGACATGATAAAGCAATAATACCAAAACACCAATGATTGCCAGCAACCACCAGAAGCTAGGAAAGAACACAAAAGAGTATTCTTTAGAATTCTCAGAATGACAAGCACTCCAGACAACATGATTTTAAATTAGTGACTTCTAGAACTGCGAGGTAATAAATTTCTCTTATTTTAACCCACCCTGTTTGTACTAATTTGTTATGTAAGTTTTAGGAAACTAATAGAAACTATGGTACTGGAAGTGGAGTGTTATGTAATAAAGACCTATAAGTGTGAAAATGGCTTTGGAATACGCAATAAGCAGAGACTAAAAGAATTTTAAGATACATAGCAGAAAAACTTTAGCTGGCCATAAAGAGTCTGTGGAAATATGCATGTTAAAGGCAACTCTGTTGAGGGCTCATAAGGAAGACAAGTGAGGTAGACAAAGCTTATATTGTCTTAGAGAATCTACATATTATATGAACATATCACTGTTGAAATATTAAAGGCATTTCTGGTAAGGTCACAGAAACAATTAAGAAACATGCCATTGGACAATGAAAGGAAAGCAATCTTTGTTACAAATTGTCAGAAAACTGGATGAATTATGTACTACCGTTGGGCAGAATGAAGAAATTACAAGTGATAAACCTGGATACATAGATGAAACTATTTTATGGCAAAGTATTGAAGAGGCATCTTTTATTTGCTTCACTGCTTAAAGTAAGCCAAGAAAGGAAATAGATTAATTTAAAATAGAACCATTAGACATAAAGGAACCAGAAGTTGATAATTTAGAAAACTTCCAGCCTATTTTTGTTACAAAAGATAAAGTGTTATTTGGAGAAAGCATGAAAGGTATGACTGGGAAAATTTGCTTAAGAGATGAGGCATGTGACTCGTGGATCCAATCAACCATCTAAATAAATAAATTATTTTTTATTACTAACAAGTGAATACATACTAAAAAGTAAAAATCCAATAATAGCAGATATATGCAGCATTCATTACCTCTTAGATGAGGCAGAATACCTGAGGAATCATATAGTTTAGAAGATCCCCATAAGCACCATAGCTATCCAAAACTGAGATTCACACCTCTTTGAAGTGGGTATATCTGTGGACCACTGAATAGCAAGGAATCTCACTGAGGAGCATCAGTCTGGGAATGGCAATAAGGGGATTACCTCTGATGTGCCAATAAAACTAGACTGATTGAAAGACTACCTGAGAAGCTACTCTTGCATGCACCCTGAAGATAGTTGGGAAAGTGAGTGCTGCTAAAAGTACCATATGCTGTTGAATACAGACTACAGGAACAGCAGTGAAAAGCACACTAGAACCAGAAGTTCTTTATCCTGTAATGTCCCCAAACCATCCTTTATTGACAAAACTTAACAGTGTGCCAAGTAGTAAAAAGATATATTTATGGGATCTAGGTGCAACATCATAAAGTCATACAAATAAGGGTAGATTTAGAGGAGAGAGATAACAAAACTGAAAACTGAAACAGGTATACTGCTTTATACACTAAGATATGAAACCTCTTTCATTTTAATGCACAATGAGTAAATATGCAAGCCCCACACACCTAAGCAAATACACATAAATTTAAGATTTGAATTTTCCCTTGAAAATAACACAATAATTTTATTGGGTTATAAAGAAGACAAAAATTTAAAAACATGGAAATTTTCCAAATGGACCTTCATTCACTGCTAAATATATATTTGTATTTTTAAGAAGTGCTTAACTCTCAGAGAAAATTATAAAAAAATCACTTGGGATATATGCTTCATGCATTATAATTAAGAAAATATAATATTGCTTTCATAGTTTAGATCTTAAATTTCCCCTAAATACCTATGTGTTAAAGGCTTGGTTGGCACCTTGTGGCACTATTAAGAGGTAGTAGAACTTTCAGGAGGTAGAATCTAGTAGAAAGATGGTAGGTCATCAGGTTCATTGCCTTGGAGGTGACATTAAACTCTATCTCCTTCCTGTAATTTTCTGCTTCCTGGCCAGAGGAATTGGTCTCCCATACCACATGCTTCTGCCATGATGTGCTGTGCTGCCACAGGCCCAAAGAAATAGGGCCAAACGACCATGCCCTGAGCTATAGTAAACCTTTCCTCTATCTAAGTAGATTTATTTCACATATTTGTCACAAGTTTTATGAAAAACTTTTACAATTTTTAAAATGAAAAGATGGGAATATACCTTTTGATTGAAAAGATAGTATTTTTCCATCCATGCCTAGAATCTTTGACCACACAGTGCTATTATTTTTTCCTATAAAAATCTTAAAAGATAAAGGCAAATATTCATTTGAGTGAATTAATTTAAGGTCATGGTTTTCCTTAAATATGATTGTGAAATGACCATAAATATGCTTAGAGTATTTAGGATTCTCTTTAAGACAACAGGAATGTAATAAGAATATTACTAAGTGGATATTTATGAAGATTCATTATCCCTGTTATGAAAGTTTATTTGATGGTAGACATGGCATTTAAAAATCACTCTAATCAATAAATTATTCAAACAATTTTATACATTTTATGGATATCAATTTTGTTGAGTAAAACATTTACTGAAAGGTAAGTAAATCATCATCAAGTTATAATTATCACTCAGATATTATCACCTAAATCTTAAAATGAGTATCTTTTTTTAAAAAAAACTAGAAATGGGAGATTTTACACAAAGAATTTTACATGTAGAGTGAATATTAAAAACACTGAACTCATATGAATTATTTATGGACTTAAGATAAAGTTAGATTTAAAATAAATTAGTTGTATTTTTTGGATATGAATTCTATACAGAAGATCCTGTTAAGCAGGTACATGTTGAGATGCATTTGTGATCTGTTAAAAGTGACATTTCATAAAAATTAACCTGGCAACATTGACAATATACATTTCTGAGATTTTTTTAATGTCTGGCCTCTCTAAGTTCTGAAAGAAAAAAAACTAAATTATGAGCATAACACTCCAAAGTAAAACAATAACTTCTATCAGTTATAAAAAAGTATTAATTTGGTGTGTGTTAAAATGGACATACACATATGCATATACATTTATACATATATATGCATATACATATGTGTGTTTATATATACACATGTGTATATATATTTACATGTGTATATATATATATTTTTATTTTATTGGTTTCTAAATTTAAACTATTACATATATATTTACACATGTGTATATATATATTTATATGTTAATGTTACTTATTTAAATAAGAAAGAAAGAAAATTTCATTTCTATCAATTAGTCTGAAATATTATTTATACAATTTTCCTCAGAAGATTTTCTTATGATACAGACAATACCATGATCGTATGAAAACTAATAGAACTATGTACAAAAATATTACAGAGAAATCTAATAAACAGCCATGTGTATTCTATTCAGTTATGTAGTAAGCAGATTTAGTTTCTCATTTATCAGGAATTTTCTATCAGTGCTTCCTCAGGTTTCAGTGACTTCTCAAATGAAAAACTCTGCTTTATACTCAAGATACAGATGAAAGTGTATCTTTATTCTAACAACACAGGATCCTAAGTGCAGTCTCAATGAAATGACAATGCATTCAAATATTTCCTGTGGTTTCATATCACTTGACATACATTGTCGCATATTAAGTGAAGAGCTATACAAATAATACATATGTACTAATATAAACATTGCTAATTTTTCTGGAATCTTTTAGCCAAAAACAGAATAGCCATGTATCTCTGTGACTATAATAGCTAAAGCCTAAAACTTTAGAGTGCCAAAAAATCATCAAAACTTAACTTACTTTCAGTATACTTTTATTGTTATGTGAGTTTTTCTTCTAAGTTTTGAAAATTGTTGATTCTTTTGTAGGCTATATAGCAAATCTCTCTAAGTAAATACGTGATTCACTAGAACATTCTCTTTTTGATTATGCCTCCTCAAAACAAACCTAAACTAAACAGTCACTAAAATCAAGAGCATCTCTTCCGATTAATTGTTAAACTTGAATACTATCCTAATCGTTACATTCTGAAGTAGTTATTAGGCAATTATGCCTTAGATACTTCCCACCCATTTTAAAAGAGATATAAATCTCATAAACATTAAAAGTACTATATTTCTTGCTACTTAAAGTGTTACTTTTAGTTTCTTTTAATTTTGAGACCACAATACCTTTATAATTTGTATGGGCTTATTTCATAAAAATTGAACTTTTAAGTCGTTTTCTTTACATCATGTGTTTCCCCTTCTCAATTGAACCTGATGATCTCTAGTATGTAAATGTAAGTATTCATTCATTTATTTATTATTTTTGTTGGGGAGGAGGACTGGAGATTTACCCCAGGGACACTGGGGCACTTTACCACCGAGCTACATCCCTAGCCATTTTTTTTTTTTAAATTTTGAGACAGGGTCTCACTAAGTTGTTTAGGGTCTTGCTAAGTTGCTGAAGCTGGTCTTAAACTTGCAAGCCTCCTGTCTCAGCCTCCTGAGTAGTTTAGATTACAGGCATGCATCACTGTGCCTGGCCACTCTAAACACTTAAATGAATATGTCTTAAACTTACAAAACTATTGTTTATGAACACACCTATTTTTATTGGCTTCTAAATTTAAACTATTATAAGATCTGTATATGAATATATTCTAAGATCTCATTTTTGAAATACAGGTTTACTTACATGTATGCTTCATTTCCTTAAGTATGCACAATATACAATTTTGTATACACAGGAGGTACTGATGACATATTTTGTAAAAGAATAGGATGATTTTTTAATACAGTGATGAAATTAGAAATGAAAGGTTTAGGTTAGATGTAAGGTAGTGTTACCTGACATTAAGAATAGTTGAACTCAATTTTTATCACTATTTCTTATTGATACATTATAGTAATATATAATAGTTGGGTTCATTTTGACAAAATCACACATGCATGAAATTTGATTTACTTCATTTCAGTCCTTGGTGCCCCCTTCCCCTTTCTTAAATGTCCTCTCTTCCTCTGTTCTTCTTCATCTATTTTACTGGTCTTCCTTTTGCTCAATTATGTATTTTTGATTGGTGTTATGGCTTAGATCTTAGGTGTCCCCCTAAAATTTATGTGAAATGATACAAGAAAGTTTAGAAGTGAAATGATTGGGTTATGATAATTTTAACATAATGAGTGCATCAATGATGCACAATCATGGTAACCAGGCAGGGAGGATGTGGCTAGAGGAGATAGGATGATGTAGGTGTGCCTGTGGGGTTTATATTTTGTTGTGAGGAGAACTCATTCTCTGCTTCCTGCTGTGATAACCCCAGCTGCTTTCCTCTGCCACACACTTCCACCATTATGTTCTGCCTTAACTCAGGCCTCCAAGAAATGGAGTCAGCAGTCTAATGGCTAAAGTCTCTGAAACAGTGAGCCCCCAAATACACTTCTCCTCCTTAAATTTGTTCTTGCTAAATCTTTTGGTCACAGTGGAAAAAAGCTGACCAAAACAATTGGTGCTTTATAGATAAACATAAAGGTAGAATTCTCTGTGGTATATTTATAAATGTATACAGCGTTATTTTGTTAAAGTCTGTGTACATTTCCTTCCCTTTCTGATCACTCTCCCCTCCCTCTTCATCTCCAACAACTCCATTTTCCCTGTATTTTTAAAATATCTGATTAACCCCTTTTGCCTCCTTAGTTTGCTCTTACTGCCACATAAGAGGAAAAACTTTTGACCCTTGATTTTTCTAAGACAGGCTTTCTTTCACTTGCATGATGTTCTACATTTCCATCCATTTACTGCCAAATGTCATAATTTCATTCTTCATTGATGCTACGTAAAACTATGTTGTTTATGTACACAACATTTTCTTAATCCATTCACCTATTTACAGGCATCTGATCTAGTTCTATAAATTGACTATTTTGAATTGTGCTGCTGTCAACATTGATGTGGGTTTATCTATAGATGCTGATTTTAGTAGTTTTGGATGAAGACCAAGGATCTGGGTCATATGGTGATTCCATTCTTAGGTTTCTGCAAAATCTCCATTCTGCTTTCCAAAGTCATTGTACTAATTTGCAGTCTCACCAAAAATGTACGAGTGTATCTTTTACTCTACATTCTTGCCAGCATTTGTTATTTGTATGCTTGATAATTGCCATTCTGACTGGAGTGAGATGAACTCTTAGTATAGTTTTGATTTGCATTTCTCTGATTGCTAGTTGTTGAAATTTTTTCATATGTATGTTGGTTCTTTGTGTTTCATCTTTTGAGAAATGTCTGATTAATTCTTTTGCTAATTTATTGATGGGGTATTTGTTTTATGGTGTTAAGTTTTTGGAGTTCTTTCATATTCTAGATATTAATTTCTATCAAAAGAGTAGCAGGCAAAGATTTTGTCTCATTCTGCATGATGATCATGTCCTTTGTTGTGCAGAAGCTCTTTAATTTGATTCTATCTCAATTACTGATTATAGGTTTCATTTCATGAGCTTAAGGAAGGTGGTGCTTGCAACAATATGATGGTGTGTTGATTATATGTTTTTCTACTAATTCCTAAATCTCTAATCCACTTCAATGTGACTTTTGTGCAGGGTGAGAGATAGGTATCTAGTTTCATTTTTCTATATATGGATAGCCAGTTCTTGCAGCACCATTGGCTAAAAGGGCTATTTTTTCTCCAAACATACATTTTTGGCACCTTTGTCAAGTATTAGATAACTGCAACTACATGAGTTTATCTCTGTCATCTATTCTATTCCATTGGTCTTCATGTTTATTTTGATACCAATACCATGCAACTTTTATTACTACAGCACTTTAGTATAATTTGAGATCAGGTATTGTGATGCATCCTTCATTGCTCATGCTCAGGATTACTTTGGCTATTCTGGTTTTCTTATTCTTTCAAATGAACTTTGGGATAGATTTTTCTCATTCTGTGAAGAATGCCATTCATATTTTGATGAAGATTACATTGAATATGTACATTGTGTTTGATAGTATGGCCACTTTATAATATTAATTCTGTCTATCCAAACCATGGGAGGTTTTTCCATCTTCTAAGATCTACTTCAATTTTTTTCTTCAGTGTTGTATAATTTGTATTGTAGACATCTTTCACTTCTTTGGTTATATTAATTCCCAAGTATTTTGAGTTTTTTTTTTCAGGTTACTGTGAATGAATATATTTTTTAATTTATTTCTCAGTATGGCCACTGATGGAGTATAGGAAAGCTATTAATTTATGAATGTTACTCTTGTACACTGTTACTTTGCAGCATTCATTTATCAGCTGTAGAAGTCTTCTGGTATTATTTTTTGAGTCATCTAGATAAAGGATCATGTCATTAGCAAACAGATAATTTTATGTCTTATTTTCTTATTTGTATCTCCTTAATTGCCTTCTTCTGCCTTATTGCTCCGGGTGGAGTTTCAAGATCTATATTGAACAGAAGTGGTAAGAATGAAAATCCTTGTCCTGTTCCTGATTTTAGAGGAGAGGATTTCCATTTTTTCTCCATTCAGTATAATGTTGACATTGGGTTTGTCATATATAACCCTTATGATGTCAAGGTAGGTTCTTTCTATTCCTAGTTTCTCCAGGGTTTTTAACATGAATGAGTGCTAGATTTTATCACAGGCCTTTCTGTATTTATTGAGATGATCATATGATTCTTATCCCTAATTCCATATATGTGGTGAATTACACTTACTGATTTGCATATGTTGAAACAACCTTGCATCGTGAAGGTTGCAACATACCTGGGATGAAACATACCTGATCCTGGAGTAGTATCTTCTTGTGTTGTTGAATGTGGTTTTCTACTATTCCAATAAGGGATTTTGCACCTACGTTCATCAGGAATACTGGTTTATAGCTTTCTTTCCTAGATGTATCTTTGTCTGCTTTTGGTATCAGTGTTATAGTGGCTTCATATGAAGTATTTGGAAGGGTTCCCTCCTTAGAATTTCAAGGAAACTTTTGAGAAAAACTGGTTTTAGTTCTGTATTAAAGGACGGGTATAAATCAGGTAAGAATAGAGTAAATCCTGGGTTTTTCTTTGTTGGAAGGCTTTTAATATGTGTTTCAATTTTATTATTTGATATTGAACTGCTTAAGTTTTCTATATCTTCCTGATTTGATGTGGGAAGGTCATATGTGTCTAGAAACTTGCCAATTGTTTTCTATATTTTCCAGTTTATTGAAATATACATTTTCAAAATAGTTTCTAATGTTTTTTCTGCATTTCAGAAGTGTCTTTTGTGATATCTCCTTTATCATTTATAATCTTGCTAATTTAGGTCTTTCTCTCTCTCTCTCTTTCTATCTATCTATCTATCTATCTATCTATCTATCTATCTCAGTTTGGCTAAAGGTTTGTCAACCTGATTTATCTTCTTAAAGAACCAACTCTTTGCTGGGTGTGGTGGCACACACCTATAATCCCAGTGACAACAGAAGCTAAGGCAGGAGAATTGTGAGTTCAAAGCCAGACATAGCAAATTAGCAAAGCCCTAAACAGCTCAGCATAACCTTGTCTCTAAATAAAATGTAAAAAAGAGCTGGAGATGTGGCTCAGGGTTAAGTGACCCTGGGTTCCATCTCCAGTACAAAAAAATAACAACTCTTTTGTGTTGATCCTGTATAGTGTTTTTATATTCTCAAGCTCATTAATTTTGCCTATAATCTTTATTTTTCTCTTATACTTGATTTGGAATTAGTTCATTCATTCCTTTCTAAACCCTTGAAGTAGATCATTAGATTATTTATTTGAGATCTCTCTGTTTTTAATGTAGGCCCTGTGAGAAATAGAAAGTACAGTGATCAATTTTCAGAATATAGTATTAAGCCTCACCAGAGGGGAAATAGAGCACAATGGCAAGCTATGCAATAGCACCATAGCCTATGGATATGGTAGATCCAAAGTCCATGCACCTGAACAGCCCTTTGAGAAGTGGGAGGTAAGGAATGTGCCAGCCAAACCAACGGAGATAGATAAAAATCTCTCTGCTAAGAAATAGTAACTTAGGTAAAGAAGTAAAAGCAGCATATGTATTATAATATATTCACCCCAAGAAGGGCTTCCCACAACAAGAGAACAAAGGGAGAGGGAACAATTAAAGGTGTATTTCTTTAAATAATCCAATAGAAGACAATAAAACCTAGGCAACATTCAGGAAGACTGTGCACCCCATAGTACTTAGCCAATGAGGAATCTGGGGAGGGATCTTGTCCACTAGGGAATAAAATGCTGATTGTAAGCATTCTTGAGTCCATGAACCCCACAAGGCACCCAATCTTGCAAAATCATCATTAAAGTCTTGCTTTTTTTCTGTACATTATGTCTCTGAACCCATTCTTTGGGTTTGGGTAGGTGAGCATGTTTCTCTCAACTTGGTGGTCCATGCAGGATCTCTTCACCCACTTGGAGTGAGACTCCAATAGAGGGGGGTGTCCTACCTCATTTTTGTTGATCTACTCTATTGGAGCACTCTGTCTCTATGTGGAAACAGAAGAAAGACTGGGACTATTTTAAAGAACAAAAAATCAGTGTTTTAAAAAAAGACAGGCATCATGGAAATCGAGCAGCTTCATGCACTGTTTAAGGTAGGAAAACTGGGCTAAGAGTACTGTCTGGCGGTTGGGAATTTTCAGAGGTTAAGTGTGTGTGACTAAGACATGCCTGACACAAAGTGAATATGGAGTCCTGATCTACATTTCTGTTCCCCTGTGAGGGAAATGGCTGGAGAAAGACAAAGCTAATATTTAGAGTGTGCAAGAAACCTCTAGTAAAGGGTGGTTGAGTACAAAAGGAAACCCAATTACGGGAACCTACTGAAAATGGGGAATAAAAATTCTAGTCCTAGGGACGTTAAGGAAAGTGGAGTAAAAGAGATACCCTTGGACATTACCCTGGGGGAAATGTTGAAATTCTGGGAGGAGAGATCCCAGACCAAAGATAAAAAGAAACACAAAATGATTAAATATTGCTATTTTCTTTGGCCCAAGGACCCAATTTGTGCACCATAAGCTTTTTTTTTTCCCCCAAATTCTGTTCAGTGAGGACTGGGTAGGTCAGACCTTACTTTTTTTGTAAATGACAAATCATGCTCTATTCAGGAAAGAAGGATTATGTCCTTTCTTCATTATAGGGGCAGACCTGTATGTTTCCCTCTAGAGGAAAATCAGGAGGGTTTGCAGAAACAGATAGGGGATCCCCTATCTTCCTTACCTCCCATACACCTGGCAAAATGGAGGGCAAGATTTAAAAAGAAGTGGAAAATAATGAGAAACAGGAGGTGGAAAACCATGCAGGACATAACTATCAATCCCATGTACAAACTTGAGACAAGAGTTTAAACAAAGGATGAAAGTTCTCTCTGATATGTGGATACTAATACACAATGTGGAGGCAGGAAAGAATAGAAGTTAATTGGATCAGACAAAGGGGAATGAAGGGAAGGGATGGGAGATGGGAATAGGAAAGACAGTAGAATGTATCAGACATAACTTTCCTATGTTCATATATGAATACACCACCAGTGAAAATCCATATCATGTACAAGCACAAGAATGGGATCCTAATTAGAATAAGTTATATTTCATGTATGTATAATATGTCAAAATACACTCTAATATCATGTGCATCTAAAAAGAACAAATAAAATTTTTAAAAAATTAAAAAGGGTCAGAACAATGTAAGAGAGACTTTGAAAAATTTTCTATCCCATCCATGCCACTCGAGTTCTTTCTCTGGGAAGTCCCCATGGGGCCAGGGGAACTTGATTTTGTAAATGGCCCGCTTACAAGATCAGAGGTTAGAAATTTCAAAAAGAAGATGAAATCACCACTAGAGTGCAATTTTGGCCTAGCAGAATAAGAAGATCAATTCCTAGAGCCCAATCTTTATACCTGGGGAGAAATGATGGCCATCATGAATATTTTGTTTCCTGGAGAAGAAAGGGGAATGATCTGAAGGATATCCATGGCCATCTGGGAGAGAAAACATTTTCCTGGACCAGAAGTCATATCAGCTGAATTAAATTCCACACTGAGGATCCCAGATAGAAAATAACCCAGCTTACAGGGCCAAATGCAAGACCATAGGGGCCTAATAATTCAAGGTACAATAAAGTTAACCCCTAGGTCCCAAAATATATCTAAGACATTTGAGATTCAACAGGAGAAGAAGGAAGCCCATCAGTCCTGAAGAAACTCTCAGACCAAATGAAAAAATAAACCTGACTAGATCTGGAAGAACCCCTGGGAAAACGTGTATTAAAAGTTACCTTTGGGATTGTCCAGATATTCCAAAAGAGCTATAAAGGATTGAGAGTTAAAATGACAGGCCAATGAACGAGTTACTAAGAAAAGCACAAAAGATCTTTATAATAATGGAAGAAGAGAAACAAAAGCAGAAAGTAAGGATTATGGTCTCAACTGTTGAGAAGGTAATTAATGGACCAGTGAGTCAAAACTTTACTTGAAAATTGGGTAAAAGAAATAGTCCTAGAGATCAGCAGTAAAAACCTCAAGAACAAAATCCCCAAAACATAAGCAGAAGTTAAAAATGTTGAAAACCTGGGCACTTTAAAAGAGGATGTCCTGAATTATAAAAGGAAGAGAAAGTGATCCCTTCTTATGACCTTTGATGAGGATTAGGGAAGTCAGGCTTTTTTTTGTAGCCAGGTCACACCAAGAATCACTGATAAACTTAGAGGTGGCAACTGAAAGAGAGGAAATAGCATTCTTTTGGTGATGCTGTTCTTTTTAGATATACATGATAGTACACTGTATTTTGACATATTATACATAAATGGAGTATAACTTATTCTAATTAGGATCTCATCATTGTGGCTGTACATGATCTGGATTTTCACTGGTGGTGTATTCATATATGAACATAGGAAAGTCATGTCAGATTCATTGTACTGTCTTTTCTATTTCTATTGCCCCTCCCTTCCCTTCATTCCCCTTCATCTAATCCAATGAACTTATTTTCTTCCCATCTGTTCTGGTTTTGTGTGTGTGTGTGTGTGTGTGTGTGTGTGTGTGTGTGTGTGTGTGCTAGCATCCACATATCAAAGAGAACTTTCAACCTTTGGTTTTTGGGGATTCAGTTATTTCACTTAGTATGGTAGTCTCCAGATCCATTACCGGCAGAAGTCATGAAGTCATTTTTTTATATGGTTGAGTAATATTCCATTGTGTATACATAACACATTTTCTTTATCCATTCATCAATGAAGAGCACCTACTTTGGTTTCATAGCTTAACTATTTGAATTGGGTGCTATAAGCATTAATGTGGGTGCATCAATGTAGTATAATAATTTTAAGTCCTTTGTATATATACCAAATAGTGGGACAACTGGGTCAAAGTTTGGTTCCATTCCAAGTTTTCTGAGGAATCTCCATACTGCTTCCCAGAGTGGTTGTGCCAGTTTGCAGTCCCAACAGTGATGTATGAGTGTACCCGTTTCTCCACATTCTCGGGAACTTTTATTGTTACTGGTATTCTTGATAATTTCCATTCTGACTGGAATGTGATAGAATCTTAGTGTAGTTTTAATTTACATTTCTCTAATTACTAGACATGTTGAACATTTTTTAATATATTTTTTGACCATTTTTATTTCTTCTGTGAAGTACCTGTTCAGTCCCTATGCCCATTTATTGATTGGGTTGTTTGGTTTTTTGTTTTGTTTCTGTCGCTGGTGTTTTCTTTTTGGTGTTATTGTTACGTTTCTTGATATCTTTGGATATCCTGAAGATTAATGCTCTAATCAAGGTGCATGTGGCAAAGATGTTTTTCCTTATTTCCTTTGCCATAAAGAAGCTTTTAGTTTAGTTAATACCATCCCATTTATTGGTTTTTTTATTTTATTTCTTGTGCTTTAAGAATCTTGTTGAGGAAGGTGGTTCCTAAGCCAACATGATGGATTGTTGGGCCAACTTTTTCTTCTAGTAGGTGCAGTGTCTCTGGTCTAATGCCTATGTCCTTCATCCACTTTGATTTGAGTTTCGTGCAGGATGAAAATAGTGTTTAAATTTCATTCTTCTACATATGGATTTCCAGTTCTCCCAGCACCATTTGTTAAAGAGGCTATCTTTTCTGCAGTGTGTGTTTATGGAGCCTTTGTCTAGTATGAGATAACTGTATTTATGTGGGTTTGTCTCTGTTTTCTATCATGTTTCATTGGTCTTCATGTCTGTTTTGGTACCAATATCCATGCTGTTTTTGTTACTATAGCTCAGTAGTATAATGTAAGGTCTGGTATTGTGATACTGCCTGCTTGACTTTCCTCACTCAAGATTTCTTTGACTATTCTGGGCCTCTTATTTTTCCAAATTAATTTTATGACTGCTTTTTCTATTTCTATGAAGAACATCATTAAAATTTTAATAGAAATTGTATTAAATCTGTATAGTGCTTTTGGTAGTCTAGACATTTTGATAATATTAATTCTGCCTATCCAAGAACATGGGAGACCTTTCCATTTTCTAAGGTCTTATTCAATTTCCTCTTTAGTGTTCTGAAGTTTTCATTGGAGAGGTGTTTTACATTTCTTGTTAGATTGATTCTAAGATTCTAAAGTTTTCTTTTTATGCTATTATATATTATATATGGAATACTTTTCCTAATTTCTCTTTAAGCCGATTCGTCTTTGGAATGCAACTGATTTATGGGTGTTAATTTTATATTCCACTTTGCTTAAATTTTTAAATTTTTAATTTTTAAATTTTAATTTTTAAATTTTACAATTTGCCAGAATTTTTCTGGTGGAGTTGTTTGGGATCTTCTAAATATATAGGATCATGTCGTCGGCAAATAGGGATAGTTTGAGCTCTTCTTTTCCTGTTGATTTTCTTTAATTTCTTTTTTTTGCCTAATTGCTCTGGCTAGAGTTTCAAGGATGATGTTTAATAGAAATGGTGAAAGAGAGCATCCCTGTGTTGTTCAGTTTTCAGAGGGAATGCTTTCAGTTTTTCTCCATTTAGAATGATGTTGGCTTTGGGTTTAACATACATAGTTTTTACAGTTTTGAGATATGTTCCTGCTATCCCTAGTTTTTCTAGTGTTTGAATATGAATGAATTCTGTATTTTGTCAAACGCTTTTTCTGCACCTACTGAGATAATCAAGTGATTCTTATCTTTCAGGCTATTGCGGTGGTGAATTACATTTATAGGTTTCTAGATGTTGAACCAACCTTGCATCCCTGGGATGAACCCCACTTGATCATGGTGTACTACTCATTTGATATGTTTTTGTATATGATTTTCCAGTATTTTATTAACAATTTTTCCATCTATGTTCATCAGGGATACTGGCATGAAGTTTTCTTTTCTTGCTGTGTTTTTTTTCTGGTTTTAGTATCAGGGTGATACTGGCTTCACACGATGAGTTTTGAAGCTTTCCTTACTTTCTATTTTGTGGAATAATTTGAGGAGAATTGGTGTTAGTTCTTCTTTGAACTTCTGATGGAATTCGGCTAAAATTTAGATACCCAAATGCCCTAGACCAAATGTTTTCCAATAGCTCTTCTTAATATTAGGATGGTTCCTAGGAAAGATATTGAGCTATACCATTATGAGTTGTTATATGTCTTACTGTATATCTCAGTAGGGCTACAGATCTTCCTACCATGGAAACCACACACTATATTGTAAAGAACTAGATTCTTGTCATATCTCCTATGCTGTCATCCCTTAGGTTAAAGAGTCTTCCTGCCCAGAACCCACCCCTTGAATCTACATTGCACAATTTTCAACCTGGCGATGTTGTATTGATTAAAACCTAGAAAAAGGACAGACTCCAGCCTAGCTGGGAGTGCCATTACTGAGTGTTCCTGGCCACTGAGATGGCTGTCCAAACTGCTGAAAAAGGATGGACTCATTATTTGCAAGCTAAGAGACAGGCAAAGGGACTTAACAATGGGAGGAAGAAGAAAAATCCATCAAGAAGTGTCTGAGTTTCCCTCTCCAAGAAATTCCTTAAAGTTGGTCCTAAAATGAAAGTCTTGAAGCTGAGTCACCATGATCACAAGGTTTGACAGACACTTATGTGTATTGGTATAGATTATTTGGAGCCTCAGTGAAGAAGCTAAAAGTGTAAACACACAAGATCACCTTCAGCCACACAGACCTGGACACTCTTTCTTTAGTTATCCATTCAGATTATTAATTAATGTGACTAAGACCCCAGCTCCTCCTCAGACCATAAAGTATGACTCCTGCCAGATGTTGCCTTGTGAGGATTTAAAAAAATCAAAGGCAATTCACTAATAAATATTAGTATTTATGTCCAGATCATAATCCCACTAGAGAAACTTGGATTTCCAATCTGCGCCCTAGATGAGATGATGTGTGTTTCACTACCCAATGTCAGGGTTGGACAGCAAATGCTGAATGAGTCAGTCCCTGTTTATCTCCCTTAAAATCAAAGATCCATTAGACAAAGTAGGTCTCACCTAATAATTGCCAAAATTTATAATGCAATGCTTTACTTCTAACTATAGACAACCCAGCAGCCTTGGACCAAGCACCAAATGTAACTCCTAGAACATATGCCCGGGGTAGACATTTTAGGGTGACATCTCTTGGGCCAAGTTGCCCTCAGACATATTTCCCCACCCCCATCAAAATCAACCACCATACCCAAGTAAAAATTAATAAGATATGGGAAATCCCTGAGAATTACCCCCAAAAGAGTAGAAATAATTGAGGTTAAAGCTCTGGGAAATAGTCTTGAAATAGAAACTGGGTATGGTGATACAAATTCCTGGGTTGAATGGATCAAATTTATGAATGAAAGTGACTGTTATGCAGTTGGATGACCACAGGCACAGGTGGTTCTATTTCTCTTCAGATAGGAGACCAATCCTGATGGAATAGTTGCATGCTGGCCCCATACCAAGGCACAGATGTCTGGGGTACCAATACTTGTAAGAGCTTGTCTCTGCTGTTTTTTGAGTTGCAAGGAGCAGGCCCCAATGTAAAACCCTCCTTTCCTTTGGGACATGTAAACTATTTCCCTTGTCTTTTTAGGTAGGGGGCAAAAATTACAACGTCTGCAAGGGAAGTAAACACCTGCACCAGTGTCTTCAAAGTCAGAAGTGGGTCAAATGCTGGTACATACTCAGTTCTGAACATACCCCAGGTGTAGGTCTGTTGGTATTGTACAATGAAGAAACTCCACAGTACATCGCCATCCAGCTAGACTAGAATTTTTGCTTTGGTTCAATTGGCTATACCATTCGCTCTGGCATTTGTACACTCATACATTGCTGGTGGGATTGCAAGTTGGTGCAGCCACTCTGGAAAGCAGTGTGAAGATTCCTAAGAAAACTTGTAATGGATCTACCATTTGACCCTGCTATCCCACTCCTTGGCCTATCCCCAAAGGACTTAAAATCAGATTACAACAGTGATGTAGCCACATCAATGTTCATAGCTGCCCAATTCACAATAGCTAGATTGTGGAACCAACCTAGATGCCCTTCAATAGATGAATGGATAAAGAAACTGTGGTATATATACACAATGGAATATTATTCAGCCATAAAGAAGAATAAAATTATGGCATTTGTAGGTAAATGGATGATGTTGGAGACTGTTATGCTAAGTGAGATCAGCCAATCCCAAAAATCCAAAGGCCGAATGATCTCTCTGATAAGTGAATGATGATACACAATGTGGGGTGGAAGGGTGGCAAGAATGGAGGAAGGATAGATAGCACAGAGGGAAGGGAGGGGTGGGGTCGGGGTGGGGGGATAATAATAACAGAATGTGTGACAGACATCATTGCCCTGTGCACATGTATGAATGCACAGATGGTGTGACTCTACTTTTTTATACAACCAGAGAAACAATTGCTGTACTCCATTTGTGTTCAATGAATCAAAATTAAATTAAAAAAATACATAAAGATTAAAATATTTCTTGTGTAGTTTAACTTCTGAATTATTTTATTGTACTGTTTATAATAAATCAGTTTTTATTTTTAAAATAGAAAAAAACCTAAATGAGACTAGGGACCTCATAGGATACAAGAGACAATGCCTGAATCCTTTGACTCTAATGTTTATATTAATGCAATAGGGATCCCATGGGGGACACCCAAAGAATTTAAAGTCCACAATCAGCTGCTAGATTTGAGTCTGCTCTCCTTTGGTGTTCCACTATTAACAAAAGCATGTATTGGATCAATTTTGTCTATTATAATCAACAAAGATTTATTAATCACATTAGGGATGCCATTCAGTTGGTAGTAAATCAGTTAGGTGCAACTAGCTGAATGACCTGGGGAAATTAAATGACCCTAAAAAAAGCTGGAGTTGGTGTAATGCTTAGAGGTAAATGCTATACCTTTATTCCTGACAACACTGCTCGTCATGACACCATTACTAAGGCTTTTCAAGAATTAACAACCTTATCCAATGAATTGGCTAAAAACTCAGGAATTGATGACCAATTAATTGGGTTGTTAGAAGGATGATTTGGAAAATCAAAAGGTCTAATGGTTTCCTTTCTTACCTCCCTTGTTACTGTGGCAGGAATTTTAAGTTTTCAGATATTGTGTTATTCCTTGTGTAAGGGGGAGATTAATTCAAAAGTTGATTGAGAAGGCTATTAATAAATAAATGTCCATGACTCATCAACAAAGTAACTTACTATTAAAGACTTAACGCAGTTCACTTTCCTATGAAGAAGAAAGCCAACATATCCTAAAATAGTTTGAGGACCAGAGGATACAGGAATAAAAATGAAAATAACAGCAAAAAAAGCTTAAAAATGAAAAGGGGGCACTTGCGAGAAATAGTTCAGTGGTCCATTTTCAGAATATAGTATTTAACCTCATATGTAAAATTGCAAGAAAAGCAGCCAGAGGGGAAATGGAACAGAATGGAAAGTTACACAATAGCACCATAGTCTATGGGTATGGCAGATCCGAATTCATGCACATGAACAGTCCCTTGATAAACAGAAGTTTGGAGAAAGGGGTTGGCCCAACCAACAGAGGTAGATAGAAATCTCTATGCTAAGAAATGGTAACTTAGGTAAAGAAGTATGAGTGGCATATGTGTCAGAACATATTCACCCCAAGAAGGATTTCCCACAACAAGAGAACAAAGGGAGGTGGGAACAACTAAAGGTATATTTCTTCAAATAACCCAATAGGAGAAAATAAAACCTAGGCAACATTCAGGAAGACTGGGCACCCCATAGTGCTGAGCCAATGAGGAACCTGGGGAGGGACTTTCCCACTAGGGGATGAAATGCTGATTGCAACCATTCTGAGGGTCCCTGAGCACCACCAGGCATCTAATCTTGCAAAATTTACATGAAAGTGTTGCTTTTTACTGTACCTTGTGTCTCTGAGCCCATTCTTTAGGTTGGTGAGCTCTCAATTCTATAAACTTTCCTTTTAGAACTGCCTTCAGTTTCCCAGAAATTTTAATATCTTGTATTCCTCTTCTCATTTGTTTCTAAGAATTTCTTGATTTCTTCTCTCATTTCTTCGATGATCCACTCTTCCTTTAAAAAAATCATTGGTCAATCTTCATGTGTTTATGTGGATTCTATTATTTTTCTTGCTATTGATTTCTAAATTTATTTCATGATCTGATAGAATGTATGAGATTCTTTCTATCTCTCTTTTGTATTGACTAAGACTTACATTGTGAACTAGAGTATGATCTAATTTGCAAATGTTCCATGAACTGCTGAGGAGAAAGTAAATCCAGTTGCTTGAGGTGAAATATTTTGTACGTTTCTATTAGTTTAATTTGACTTATAGTAATATTAAGGTTGTGAATATCTGTATTGATTTTATATTTGGATGATCTATCTATTAATGGTAAGAGTGTGCTGAAGTTAATCACTATTATTGTATTGGGATCAATCTGAAATTTAATGTCAAGAAGTCTTTTTAATTAATTATGTGCACTGACATGGGGCTTTTATATTTTCTCTTATAATAAATATTTCTGGATTGTTCTCTTTACCAGTGCATAGTGGTCTTCTTTGTCTCTTCTGATAAAGTTTCACTTAAAATCTGCTTTGGCAGATATAAGAATAGCTACTCCTCTCTACTCGTCAGCTTTTGAACACTACTTGCATGGAGTTTTTCCATTTTTTTTATTTTCAGCCTATGGGTATCTTTTCCTATGAAAGGAGTCTTTTTCTAACAGCATATAGTTGGATTTTTAAAAATCTCTTCTAATCTATGGGATTTAATTGGGGAGTTGAGACCATTTATATTTAGGGTTATTCTGGATATTTGTAGTTTCCTGCCATTTTGGCTTGTTTTCTAGATTTAATTCTGTCTTAACTTTCATTTATTTTTTTGTTCTTCTACTGATCTTCATCTATTTGGAAGTTTTGGGGATTGTTTGGGGGTTCCTCTATGTGCAGTAAATCTTTGTGATTTTTTTGTAGTGCTGGCTTGGTGGTCATCAATTCTTTTAGTTTATTTTTGTCATGGGAAGTTTTCATTTCCCCATTGAATTTGAAAAATAGCATTGCAGGATATAGCAACTTAACTTAGGTGGCAATTGTTTTATTTTAAAGCTCAGAATATTTCATCCCACGCCCTCCATCATTCAATGGTCTGAGCTAAGAGGTAAAAAGTGAGCTTTATTGGTTTTCCTCTGAGTGTGACACTTTTCTATCTAAGCTTTAATTATTCTTTCTTTATGTTCTATTTTGATTGTGATATTCTTGGAAAGGTTCTGATTTTATCTTGTCTACGTAGGGTCTTATATACCACCTGCATGTGGCTATCCCATTTTCTATATGGGAAAAGTTTTCTGCTATTATAACACTGAAGATGTCCTTAATAACTTCAGCCTGTATCTCCATGTTCTCTTTTATCTGAGTGACTCTCAGATTTGTTCTCTTGATGCTGTCCCAGAGTTATTTCAGTTTCAGATCTCTTATTTATTTTTCCTATATCGTATACTGAATATTCAAGTTCATATACCCTGTCCTCCAGGCCTGGAATTCTGGTTTCAAGGACCAAAGTTCTATTTTATATGCAGTTTGATCTGTTGGTGATTCTTGCAAGTGAATGTTTAATAGGATTAATCGTGCCTTTCATTTCTAGGAATTCAGATTGGTTTCTTTTCAATATCTCTATTTCTCAAAATGGTGTTTGCTTTCTTAAATTGTTTCTTATACTTTAGTTAATTGTACATTTTACTTTATTTATTTTATTTTATTTTATTTTATTTTATTTTATTTTATTTTATTTTATTTATTTTGGTACCAGGGATGGAATCCAGGGACACTTAAACACTGAACCACAGCCCCAGCCCATTTTTTAAAAAATATTTTATTTGTGAACAGGGTCTCACAAGTTGCTTAGGGCTTCTCTAAATTGCTGAGGCTGGCGTTGAACTCGTAGTCATCCTTTCTCAGCCACCAGAACAACTGGGAGTACAGGCATGTGCCATCGTACCAGGCCACTATACATTTTAATAATCAGCTTTTTATAATCTTTCTCTGAAATTTCATCCACTTTCGTATGTTATTTCTTTGTTGGAAAATTCTGAATTTTGTGTGTGAATTTATTTGCCTGTTTTATCATGATTTCAAAAGCCTTGGACTTATGCATCAGATGAGATAGATTGATTTCTCTTCCTCTTTTATATGCCTATGTTTTGTGTGAAATCATCTTTTTTATTCTGGGACTTCTCACTATTTTTGATATTTGAGAAGCCATCTGGGAGTGGGACATGAAGTCTCCTCTGGTTGTTCCCACTCGGTACCTGGTTTGTGGTTTTTGTCACCCCTATTCTGTGTTGAAATATGTTAGAGGATTGAATTGTCTATGTTGTGAGCATTGCTTGGCAGCAGGATTTCTCTTGTGTGAAGTGTCCCAATCATTTTTCAGCCCCTCTTAAAGGAAGGGACTAGGAAGGAATAGCACTGATATTAGGAACAGATGCACAGCCTTAAGATAAATGTCATGTGTCCACTTTCACATCAGTAACATTAATCATCACTTTTGAACAAATGATGGGGTCAACAAAATCATCAATGCCAACAATAAAAAAATGTGCAATAGATCAGATATTATGTAGCAAGTGCCCACTATGCTGTGCACTATTTTAATAACAACAACAACATGAATGGAGTAGAAATTACATGAACTACATAATTCTATCAGGTAGTGGAATTACAGGTTCTTAAGTGAAGATGAAATAACGTAGAAAGGCAAAGAAAGTTTGAAATATTTAAAAAGTAAAGGGGGAAAAAAGGAGATAGGTAGCAAATGACAGCTGTAAATATGGAGGAATAAAAAATAACTAAAAGCAATAATATAACAAAGACAGAAAGAGGGAACAAGAAAATTTGGCTTTGACTGGTGAAAAGAGTGAAGAGGCAAGAAGAGGGACAAAAACCGTGAACAAACAAATGTAAGATTAAAATGACTCCAACTCGCATATAATTTTAGCCCACCAAAGTCAAAACAAGTCTAAATAATGAATGAAGAAGGAAGCAATTAAAATGAAAATATGACTGTATGAATATACATGTGTATATCTACATATGTATGTACATGTATACATATATTTTTCCCTTCAAACCTATTCATCCACACAGTGAGAACATTCCCCCCAACACACACACACACACACACACACACACACACACACACAATCACACAAAATGGAAAACCATAAAAAATAAAATAAAATCTATTAAAATTAAAAGTAAAACAGGTAAAAAACAAAAAACTAGGGGGAGTAGAAAAATATCACGTGAACATTCTTAAAACAAAATGCTTGCTTTCACTGAAGTGGGCAAAACTGTTGGAAAGGATAGATTTTCTTTCTATTTATTTTTGACTCTGTGATGCTTGAATCAATGGCTGCACATTGTTAAGTCCCACATCTTTGCATTCTTCACCCAGCTGCCAGCCATTATGTCTAGGAGCCAAAGCTAGTTGTAATAGCTCTCAACTTCCTGAGGATGGGATAGTTCGGGGAATACTCATAAGTGGTGCACTCCCATAGTGGGGCTGATGCAAAGTTTTAAATTAGACATTCTAGTAGTTGGAATTTAGTCTTGGCTGACCTTTGGAACTCTGTTGGTGGGTATTTGAAATTTAATCCACACCCCCTGTTGCTGGGGTATGTTGATCTCTGCCAGACATCTGGGTCTCACTGGCCTCCTTTAAATTCCACTTTTATGGTGCAGAGCTAAATCTCCAGAGATCTCACATTCACTATTATGGATGTGAATTACCCAGGATCAGACTTGGAGTGCAGCTGTTCCTGTCTGGTTGTTAACTGGCCTCTTATGTGATGACAGCAAAAAAAAAAAAAAAAGAAAAAAAAGGAGCTCTCTCTCCTTGGTATCCTAACCCTGGAAGTTCATAGGCACAATTCTTTTTGCATCTGTTACAGTCACCATTCTGGTCCAGGCACACTTTGAAGCCCAAAATAGGTGACTGCTGGATCCGCCTGGCAACTTCCTTTATGAGTTCCTGATCTCCTGCCTTTGCTCACTGTGTGTGGCCCAGACCCTGGTTCAAAGTAGACTATCTGCCCTTGGGCTAAGTGATTTTGGTCACTTTTCACCATCTCTTTGTCTTTTAAGATCAGCCTTCCTCTCTATCCAACAGGTTCCCCCAAGTCTTTTTGTTTTCTTTTCTTTCTTGTTTTTTTTTTTTTTTTAATTGAGCTATATTCTCTCTGTCTGCCTGCACTCCCCTTCCCTTCAGCAGGTGTGACCACAGCTGTGGCAACTGCACTCAACCAAGCTGTCTCATCTCTAACATATTATTTCTTTCATTTTATATTCTAAATTTCCAACTTTCTGTGTTTCTCTACTTTCTTTTACTGTCCAGTATTGCATTTCAGTAAGGTTCCTTAGTTACCCACCTCAATGAGGAGCAGTCTTCCTGCTTTTTAAGTCTTGAGCTAAGGAACTGCTAGGAAGTGCACTCTACCTCTAATCCACCATCTCTCCCAAATGTAATTTTATACATCCTAAAACATTAGTAAGTGTATTAGATCTGTCTTGAAAATCTTTCATTTTATTAATTAATATTGTAATTTCCTGTGACTAACCCTAACCCTAAACTGGGTGGATTAAAATTACAGAATTTTATTGCTTCGCAGTACTGGAAGCTAGAAAGCCAAGACGAAGATATCTATATGTCATACTCTTTTTAGAGCCTCCAGGAGAGAATCCTTCTATATTAGATTTATATTGCTACAACAAAGTAACGGAAGCCATTAACTTATGAAGGAGCTACATTTATTTTTCTTATTGTTCTGGAGAATAGAATCCAGTATCAGGTGGCTCCATTGATTTGGGCTTCTGATGAGGGTTCTAGGTAACATGTGTCAGAGTAAATTACTCATATCATTAATCAGGAAGTAGAGACAGACTAAAAGTCTGGGGTACCGCAATCCTCTGTGTGGTAATACTCCCAAAGATCAAAGAACCTCCCATAAGGCCCTGCCTTCTGAAGATTCATAGCATCACCCTATAGTACCCCCCTGGGGACAAACCTCTAACACATGGACATTTAGGAGACATTATTGAATTTCAAAATTTAGCACACTGCCATTTTGTAGTTGTTGAACATATTTGGTATTCCTTGGCTTGTGGCAATAGAACTCAAATATACTTTCATTGTCACATGGCATTTTCCATTACAACTGTGTGTTTTCCTTTCCTATAAGAATACACATAGGATCACTATTAGGGTGTAACACAATCCAGTATATCCTCATGTAACCTAAGTCTGTTTGTAAAAATTCTGTAGCCAATAAAATTGCATTCTGAGGTTGTGGAAATTTGGATGACTCTATTCAACCCAGTATAGGCACTGGTAAGTTAGTATCTAGAGACAGGAAGTCAAGCTACTTGATTACCTGGAGCATATTCAAGAGCTTGATTCTTTCATTATTTATGATTTTTCCAGTTTGCCTACATATGAAGTCATGGAACCAATCACTGTTTTAAAGATTTTAGGTAACATGATTATATAACATGTTAAAATATCAATTTCTTTGCATGCAGAACAAGTAGCATGGAAGCTACTGTGAACAAAACTCAGGTGAATTATGTTTCAAAATCTTAATTTTGCACATTTATTCTTTAGTAAAAATCATCAGGTATCCAGGATATCCACATATCCAGCACTAACACAATTTCAAGTTTCTTTTTATCTGCTTCTCATAACAAAATTTGGCATTTCCTGAAGAAATTGAAATGGAGTTTTCCATACAACATTCATAGTTATTTGGATAGTGTAATCTCCAAATTATTGTATGCCTCCTAATGACCTCAAATTATCTCCTTTCAAAGGTAAGTTCATTTCAATCTACCTGAATAATTTTTTAAATTTATTTTTTATTTAATTTTTTGATTCATTGAACACAAATGGAGTACAGCAATTGTTTCTCTGGTTGTACA
>JAJEJO010002001.1:94006-149559 GCA_020662805.1 Glaucomys volans
GACCATATGGAAATGTATTAACCTTCTGAAGAAGGGCCAAAACTGTTTAGAAAGGAGAAGTGCCATTTTACATTTCTACAAGTAATGCATAAGGGTTTCAATTTGTTACACACTTTCTGACACATATATATTTTTTTATGATTATTCCCAGGTTACTGTGTATGAAGTGGTGTGACATTGTGGTTTTGATTTGCATTTCTCAAATTACAAAAATTGTTGAGCGTATTTTCACACATGTATTGACCAAGGAATCTTTCCTTTGCAGAAATGTGTCGACTCATTTACCCAGTTTTAACTGGGCTGTTTGTCTTGTTGACTTGCAAGAGTTCCTTTTATAGTCTACATAAAAATTTTCTTATCATAAATATGATTGGTAAATGATTTATGGTATCTGGGTTTTGAAAAATGTTCTTGATGTTATCTTTGGTTGGACAAAATTTTAATTTTTGAAAAAATCCAATTTATCTATTTTAAATAATTTTATTATAGATTTTTAGTTGTTTCCTTGATGATAGCTTTTAAATTTACCTTTTACAACTTCCTTTTCAACTTATACTTCTGATTTATAATAATTTAATTTCAACGAGATATGGAAATGTTACTTGAATAGGTCTATTGTGTTAAATTTTGGTCAATTATTTTTACATATATTCCATTCATATGTATTATAAATCTAAAAACATTATTAGTTTTTAAATGGTATAATTTAATGTCTTTTAAAGAAGTTGAGAAAATAAAGTGATCATTTTATTTTTACAATGAGAAATCATCTCTTTATTTTATTGGAGTTTCCTAGGAAGTTGTGAGCCCTTTTTCTTCCTTCTGCTGCCTTCGGAATTTTTTTTTTTTTTTTATCTTTCATCTGATGTATCTTGATGTACTTCTCTTTGTGTTTATTCTCGTTTGAGCTCACTGAGATTCTTAAATATTTAGATTATTTTTCATCAACTTTAGAAAGATTTCAGCCTTTATTTATTTACATTTTATTCTCTTTTATTTCTATTGCTTTATTGATTTTCTTTACTTGTTGAGATAGTGACTTCATACTTTCATTTTTTCTCTTTAATTTTCTTTAAGTCTTTTAATTTATAATGGTTGAGTTCAAATCTTTGATATATCTGAAATTTGTGCTCCACGTAGAAATGTTTTGTTGCCTTTTATTCATTTATAGTTGACACTTTCCTGTTTCTTTGTGAAAAGTTGACATTTTAGACGATATATTGTGTTGGTTTTAGAAATTGATCCCCTCACCTAGGGCTTCTTGTTGTGTGCTTGCTTATTTGTTGACTTGACAGAATTGTTTTAGTAAATTCTATACTTTCTCCATTAGTTTGAAATTTTTGATATTGCTCAGCCACATGTGTACAGTCATCCTAAGATAAAAGTGATTTTAGAAGTACTCTCTTTTTCTCTCCCTCATCTCACTCTTTTCTTTCTCCTTTAGTTTTATTAACTGCTAACTTATTGCTCTATTGTTCTCAATAGTTGCATAAGGAGTAAACTGCTCTACAGTCCAATCAATTAAATTCTGCATACTTTCAAAGGTACATTTGGGCCAGTCTTTGATATTGGGTTTTACCCTAAGAGGTCGCTTCTTAGCTTCTTCTTTCTTGTCCTTTCCAGTAAAGTAGTTGGCCTACACTTTAACAGTTGTTTTATGAAGCTACTTGACTATTCTTTGGATTGTCCACCAAAACTTCCATTGTTCTCAAGAGCAGATATAGAAATAATAGCTGCATAATGTCTGGTTTAGTTGCCATTCTCTGTTTCAAGAAAGAAAAAGCTTTAAATGGCAATGACTGGGCAAGTTAGAAGATGGAGACTTTTGTCCTCAAAAAGGCATCTTGCTTAGAGGTCACAGGCACAAGGATTTTGGGGGAGGCATATAAGGTGGGCATCAGTATGCTTACAAATTTTGAGCTGATCTGCTTTTCTGACACATAGGCTACTCATTTTCTGCAGGTTATCAGATGTCTTAAGCTTGTAAATCTAAAGAAAAGTCACTGATTAGAAATGTATTTTTCCAGAAGTAGCTAACTTTGCAATTTAAAGTACATAACAGGGGTGGTAAGCCAAAGGTAGATTTGCCAGAGAAGATTTGTCACACATTAGATGATTTCGATCATAAGTGCCATCTGCAGCAAAGTTAGTAGGAGATTAATAATGTATTGCTCAGGTCTATGACCTCCATATTTAGCAATCTTTTTAAAAAAATTATCTAAAATCAAGTAAAGCAAGAGTTATTTATATTTTTCCTTCATTACAGATTGAACTCCTCTGTGTATTTCCAATCAGATCAATTTCTTTGGGAAGAGCATAGAATCATCCTTTTTTTTTTTTTCTTGTGGTTTGCCTCTCTCCCTGGGAAAAAAATCTCTTGAGTCACCTCTCCAGAATTAGATCCAGGTTGCATAACCCACTTCTCTCAGAATAAAGGTCTTTCTTTATGAGATGGGTTCTCTGCAGAAATGGTAGCCATTAATCTTCTGAGTTTGCCTTGACTGGTATAGAACACATACCGTATAAGGTAGATCAGGACCCTAGCATTCTTGACCTGCTTTGCCTGGGGTAGAAATTATACCTTATGGGTGGTGTTGGATGAATAAAGGGTGCCCTGATGGGCCTGAAATTTAGCTCTTACCACATGAAATTCCTAGGATTCCAAAAAAAATGGATTACTTCTCTTGATGAGATTAAATAGTCCTTGACCAGAAGGTAGAGAGAATTTAATGGAGTATATGTTTAGCTACACTTAACCAGAGTAGAACTTCCATAATGTTGAGCTTGGAGGGGAGGAGATATAGTGAGGATCATGGCTCAAGTGCCACAGAATCTTACTTTTCCTATTATGTTAGATTTTCTTGTCCAAATGTCTCTGTACTTGTGTAGACCCTTAGAAAAATTTCTAGAGCTATTAAATGATTGTTTTATTCATAATATTCAGCAATTATGGATATTTCTCTGAGGAGTTCAGTAGAGCACCTCATGCTGCCATCCCACAATTGTATTTTGCATGTTTTTCCATTAGTTAAGTGCAGATATTTCTGTAATTGGATGTCAAGAAGACAGAATGTAAAATTAATAATGCCACTATATTAAAGAGGTACAGCAGTTCTTCAAATTCAAAGTAAGTACTTATAAATTACATGGCAAATCTGCCTGGCAATTTCCCCATCATTATATTGTAAAAATTTTTCAAAGTTCCTGATAAGAGATTAAAATGAAATAAACACAGAATTTGATATTTTATCAATGTTTTCTTCAACTTTTTGGTAATAGATGTGTTGTATGCTTTCCTTAGAGAAATCGAATATAAAATTGGATGTGGCTTTTAGAGAAAAAAGATACTTTATAAATATGTGTATTTAATTCTCATGTTGATGGAAAAATATATCAGTCATGATGTAAACACACAATCACACACACCAAGGTAAAAATCTAATGACATGACCCCTTCAAAACACTTTACAGAGTCATGTTTATATCCTAAATTGCACAGAAATATTAAGTGAATAGGAAAAGATTTAAATTCACGACAGATCCAAGTTACAGTAGACCCAAGGCTTTGATGTAAAAACAGTGTTTTAGCTTCCCAGCTTGACACAAAGCCATTGAATGTGCTTAGTTCCCCTCATGCAGCCATTATTTACTTAGGTGAAATAGCCTAGCTTATTGACATCTATTCTCCTTCCTTTTTAATTTCCTTCTTTCAGCATTTTGGTTTAGGTTCCCAAACTCCTATCATTTTATCTAACTAGCATATGCCACATTGATAAAGGGGAATAATTTCATCTGTTCATCTACCAAATATCTATCTGTTTATCTTTCTATCTATGTTAGTTACGTTTTCTGTGCTGTAACTAAAATACCTGACAAGAACACTCAGAGAAGGAAAAGTTTATTTTGGGCTCAGTGTTTCAGATGATCAGTTTGTGATTGGTTGCCTCTAGCAATCTTGCTCCATGGTGGCGCAGAATATTGTGACAGGAGGGTATGGGGGAGGAAAACTGCTTACTTCATGGTAACCAGGAAGCAGAGAGAGAAAGATAAGAAATAGCCAGAGGGACACAATATAACCACCAAGGTCATGTTCCCATTTTCCCACTTTATCTAGCCTTCCCCATCTGCCTACAGTTACCATCCAGGACAGTAGTTCTGTCAAATATTAATCTATGGAATGGGTTAATTCAATAATTTGGTTGCATATCTCATAATTTACTCATTTCACTTCCTACATTAGCATAGAAACTTTTGGGGGACACCTCATATGCAAACTACAACTTCATCTCCATATAGCAAATGCATGAATATACATATATGACAATATTTTTGAAATGAGCACACTAATTTACCTTTTCAATGCAAAAATATATTGCTATATGAATTTCCCATTGATTAAATAAGTAACATTAATTAAAGTAGAAAAAAAAATTTCATTTTGGAGTTTAGAGTACATTTTTTATGTCATAATAAAACAATTGTTTCATAGAGCATGCTTTCTTAGAAGGTATTTATATATTCTGAAAACTCATTTTGTGTAACAGGGACTAAGCCTAAACAAACTGAATCATATAACTGTATAAGCTATTACATACCTATAAGGAAAATATTCTGAATTGCAATAAAAAGAGAAAGTGCCCAATTAAAAGTGGTTAAAAATGTGAAAATTAATTTTTTAGATATGTGTCAAAGAATTAGTCTCGGTGTCTGTGTGTATTTATATAAACATACATATGTGTAGACAGAGAGACATAAATATATAAATATAATTTATAAATTATAACTGAATATAATTTATGAATTAAAAATATATAAATTTACATGTGTGTATATAACTATATACATGCACATATACATATACATTCACATTATATTGAGCATTAAAGAAGTTAATACATAGAAAGCTAATACCTATAAATTCACAATAATAAAAGTTAATACATATAGATTCACAATAATATACCCACAACCCTATGAAAATAGGCATAATGTCATCTAGGAATTCAAACCAAAACTATAGTGAGAGACAGCTTTATCCTCAGTGGGATGCTATCGTTGATTATAAAAAGAATAAGGATGTGAAGAAATTGGGATCATCATACATTATAGGTGACATTAGAAAATGGTATATCCACTTTGGAAAACAATTTGGCCATTTCTCGAAAAATAAAAAGAGTTACAATATAGCACAGCTTCCAGATTTATACATACCCACAAAAAATAAGAACTTATGAAGGAAAAAAAAATCCTTATAGATTAAGATACAGATATCAGCATTATTCATAATAGTCAAAAAGAGAAAACAACCCAAACATTCATCAACTGATGGATGGAAAAGTACTATGTGATATGTCCATACAGTGGAATATATAATTCAAAATTATAAACAAATAATTAATGATACCACTTGGAAAATATTGAAAATCTTATACTAAATTAGAGAAACTACATATAAACTACTACATATGTATGATTCCGTATATGAACTTTCTGGAATGTGCAAGTTCTACAAGACCTTCAAAGAAGAGCTCATTCCAATACTCCTCAAAGTATTTCATGAAATAGAGGAGGAGAGAATCCTTCCAAACTCATTCTATGAAGCTGATATCACCCTGATACCAAAACCAGAGAAGGACACATCAAGGAAAGAAAATTTCAGACCCATATCTCTAATGAACATAGATGCAAAAATTCTTAACAAAATTTTAGCAAAAGCATATTAAAAAGATAGTGCACATTGGTCAAGTGGGTTTCATCCCAGGGATACAAGGTTGGTTCAACACCTGGAAATCAATAAATGTAATTCACCACATCAACAGACTTAAAGTCAAGAACCACATGATTATTTCAATAGATGCAGAGGAAGCATTTGATAAAATACAGCACCCATTCTTGCTCAAAACACTAGAAAAAATAGGGATAGTGGGGACATTCCTTATCATTGTAAAGGCTATCTATGCTAAGCCCACAGCTAACATCATTCTAAATGGAGAAAAATTGAAAGCATTCCCCCTGAGAACTGGAACAGGGTAGGGATGCCCTCTTTCGCCACTACTATTCAACATTGTTCTTGAAACTCTAGCCAGAGCAATTAGACAGACCTAAGAAATTAGAGGAATACAAATAGGAAAAGAAGAGCTCAAATTATCCCTACTTGCTGATGACACGATTCTCTATTTAGAAGACCCTAAGAATTCCAGCAGAAAACTTCTGGAACTCATAAATGAATTCAGTAAAATAACAGGGTATAAAATTAATGCTCATAAATCTAATGCATATTTATTCATAAGTGATGCATCCTCTGAGAGAGAAATTAGGAAAACTACCCCATTCACATTAACCTCAAAACAAATCAAATACTTGGGGATAAATCTAACAAAAGAAGTGAAAGACCTCTACAATGAGAACTAAAGAACACTAAAGAAAGAAAAGTTAAAGAGCATCTGAGAAGATGGAAAGATCTCCCATGTTCTTGGATAGGCAGAATTAATATTGTCAAAATGGCTGTACTTCCAAAACTGCTATACAAATTCAATGCAATTCCAATTAAAATCTCAATGACAGACCTCATAGAAATAGAGCAAGCAATCATGAAATTAATTTGGAGGAATAAGGGACCCAGAATTGCTAAAGCAATCCTCAGCAAGAAGAGTGAAGCAGGGGGTATCACAATACCAGACCTTCAACTATATTACAGAGCAATAGTAACAAAAACAGCAAGGTATTGGTACCAAAATAGACAGGTAGATCAATGGTACAGAATAGAGGACATAGAGACAAACCCACATAAATACAGGTATCTCATACTTGACAAAGGAGCCAAAAACATGCAATGGAGAAAAGATAGCCTCTTCAACAAACGGTGCTGGGATAACTGGAAATCCATATGCAGCAAAATGAAACTAAACCCTTATCTCTCGCCCTGTACAAAACTCAACTCAAAGTGGATCAAGGACCTAGAAATTAGACCAGAGACTCTGCACCTAATAGAAGAGAAAATAGGTCCTTATCTTCATCATGTTGGCCTAGGACCAGATTTCCTTAACATGATTCCCAAAGCGCAAGAAATAAAAGCAGGAATCAATGATTGGGATAGAGTCAAATTAAAAAGCTTTTTCTCAGCAAAGGAAACAATCAGCAATGTGAAGAGAGAGCCTTCAGAGTGGGTGAAAATCTTTGCCACACACACTTCAGATAGAGCACTAATCTCCAGAATCTACCAAGTACTCAAAAATCTTTACACCAAGAACACTAATAACCCAACCAACAAATGGGCCAAGGAAATGAAGAGACACTTTACAGAGGAAGATCTACAATCAATCAACAGATTTATGAAAAAATGTTCAACATCCCTTGTTATAAGAGAAATGCAAATCAAAACCACCTCAAGATTTCATCTTACCCCAATTAGAATGCCTTTTATTAAGAATACAGGCAACAACAGGTGTTGGCGAGGATGTGGGGAAAAGGGTACACTCATACATTGCTGGTGGGAGTGCAAGTTGGTACAGCCACTCTGGAAAGCAGTGTGGAGATTCCTTAGAAAACTTGGAATGGATCCACCATTTGACCCTGCTATCCCACTCCTTGGCCTATACCCAAAGGACTTAAAATCAGATTACTACAGTGATGTAGCCACATCAATGTTCATTGCTGCTCAATTCACAATAGCTAGATTATGGAATCAACCTAGATGCCCTTCAGTATATGAATGCATAAAGAAACTATGGTATATATACACAATGGAATATTACTCAGCCATAAAGAAGAATAAAATTATGACATTTGTAGGTAAATGGATGATGTTGGAGACTGTTATGCTAAGTGAGATCAGCCAATCTCCAAAATCCAAAGGCCGAATGGTCTCTCTGATAAATGAATGATGATGCATAATGCTGGGGGGAAGGGTGGCAAGAATGGCAGAAGGATAGATAGCATAGAGGGAAGGGAGGGGTGGGGTCAGGGTGGGTGTGTTAGAATAATAACAGAATGTATGACAGATACCATTGCCCTGTGTACCTGCATGAACGCACAGATGATATGACTCTACTTTGTGTACAACCAGTGAAACAATAGCTGTACTCCATTTGTGTTCAATGAATCAATAATTAAATAAAAAAATTACTAAACATTTGGATTTACTATTGCATTAAATAACATAATAATCTAATATTTAATTATAACTATGTCAGCCATCATTGTAAGTGCTTTCAATGTATTAACTTCTTTAATCCTCACAAAATCCCCAAGAGGTAACTACTACCGTCTTTCTCATTTTATGCATTAGAAAACTGTACAAAATATAAATAGGTAATGTTGCAGATGTCACTCAGCTTATGCAATACTGATACCACAAAATTAAGCAACCTGAAGTCAGACCCAAGTAATCTGATTTGAGACCCCCATTATATTAACTACTTTTAACCTGACTATGAAAAAGTCAAGTACTCCATTAAATTTCTATGACATGTCTTTTGAATGCTAAACTCTTGAGTATGAGATTAGTAAAGAACTGGAGAAATACCTAGAAGATCTCCATTATGTTATGACAGGGTAGTGCAGGGAATTGCTCATTGTTTCCCAAGGCCTAGCTTGAAAAATATTATAAATACCTCTATTATCATGCCACAGCCAATATATCAAGGGACCTACAGAATGGCAATAGGGGAAGACAATATTTAAAAGTATCTTCACAATGCCCTGAATATTGTGGCAGAAGAGAGACAACATAGCTGAAATTTTTCTGAATTCTTGCCAGAGCTTGGAAGCAAAGAGGAAAAAGAAAACAAGCATCAGAAAAGGCCTGAGCCTGAGACAAGGAGAAAACACATTTAAGATTCCTTACAAAAAGAGGCCTATGAGTACTATGGTCTCTAGAATTATATGCCATCTAATGGTTTAGATGGAACCAGTCATTTTACAGTTGATACCTATTATACTCTGAATTTGGAAACTCCTCTGAAGTCTCATATGTTGAATGTTTGGTCTCCAATGCAGTAATGTTCAAAGGTTGGGCTTTTAGGAAATTATGGGATCATGAGTATTATCTTTAAACCTAATCAATACATTAATACATCTCATGGATTATTAGTTTGAATCAAATACTGGAAATCAGTGGAAACTGTGGGTAGGTGAGGCATAGTTGGAAGAAGTATGTCACTGGAGGCATGCCCTTGGGGACTATATATTTGTTTTAGTTCACTTTTTTTCTCAGTTGTGACTATAAGGACACAGCCATAGCAACTGTAGAGAAGGAAAAGTTTATTTGAGGCCTTATGATTTCAAAGGTCTCAATTCATAGACAGCCAACTCCATTCCTCGGGACTCAAGGTGAGGCAAACATCATGGCATCAGGGTGGAAGAGTATGGCAGAGGGAAGCAGCTAACATGATGATCAGAAAGCAGAGAGAGAAACAAATATTTACCCCAAAGTCGTGCCTGAATTCTCACCTCCTTCAGCCATACCCTACCACTTCAGTTATCACCATTCATCCCTATCAGGGGATTAATTCACTGATTAGGTTAAGGTTCTAATAATCCAATAATTTCTCCTTTGAACCTTCTTGCACCATCTCACACATGAGCTTTGAGGGGACACCTCACTTTCAAACCATAACAATGTTATTGCTGTCCTATCTCTCTCCTTCTTCTTCCTGGTTGCCATGAACTCAGCAGATTTCCCACACCAATGCCTTTCTGCCATGATGTGCTGCCTCCCCTCAGACCCAGAGCAATGGAGCCAACTAATTATGAACTGAAAACTCTGAAACCATGAACTAAACTATATCTTGCCTCCTGTAAGTTGTTTTTCTTATGTATTTGTTACAGCATTGAAAAGCTAACGATACCAAAACACAGCATCCTATAATTTTGCCAGTTCATTTTCTCTGTAACAGTAACCAGAAAAGACCATTTGTTGCAACCTTTGTTATGCCATGTAAAATCTTTTGCACCCCATCCTTATTCTCATAGCTACTATGTGGTATTTCCCATTCTATCTCTACCCAGCTTCATACAGGTACCATCTATCAGCACCTTTCTTGAGACCCATTTTCTCAACCCCCCTTTTCTAGTGCTGAGTTTTCTATGCCACACATGTGAAACTTTTCAACAACCATCTTGTGCAGCCTCACAATTTGTGTTAAAGATCCCTTATCTGTGACACAATTCAAATTAATATTGATTTTCTCTCTATCCCTCTTTCATTCATTCTGTCTTGTGTTCTTGCACCCTGGGATCACATTACCAAATTCCTCATACATAATCTTTGTTATTTCAGACTGGGTTTTCATTCAGAACACAACTTAAGACAGATTGGGGGGAATCTTGCGAATCCATTGACTCATACCATATGATAGAGACACAGACATTTTCTAGAGAAGGAAGGAATGCAGGTGATTATTGATGATAAAGAGAGTCATGTTAGATTTAACAGATTGCATTTTCTAAGCATGGATGAAACAAAATCTGTATATTGCATTTTGTTCCATATGTGTACTTGAAAATTCCTAGTAGAGTATCTATTTCCCCATCAAGTTCATGCCCCTTTTCCTTGAAAGTTGACATATAGTGACTTGATTATAACAATTAGAGGTAGAAATGAGACCACATCTTCTATAGCTAGGTCATAAAAGGTAATGTAATTCTATTTACCCACACAATTCTGGAGCTTCATGTGACCATGTAAGAAGTTTGAATATCAGTAGGCAACCATGGTTTGAGAAAGGATGGACCATAAGAGTGAGGACATATCTAAGTGTTCTCCTTAAGACCCTTAGTACAGGCACTAGAAATGTGAGAAAATTAGTGTTCAAATGATTCTAAGTCATCTGAACTGTTCACCAAGAGCCTCTGAATTTTCCCAACAGAAGCTCCAGTTATGATAGAGTTTTCCAAGCTCTTTTTCATATTTTTGACTAACAGAATCTGAGTCTAATAAAATGAGCTTTTTTGATACTACTTTTGGGATAAAAGATTTTTTATGCAGCAATGGTAACTGGAATGATAAGGAATTTGAACTTCGAATTGTTCTATTATTCATGTGAAAGATATAATTCTGAAGTGTTTTGCACTTCTACCCTTGATTATACATTTTAAATCACTTTTATTACTATTAGAATAAACTGCAATATGAAGGGAAGGCAAGATCACTTGAAATGTGCCTATCAATATTCCAAGAAAGAACTAAACATAAAATATTTTCATCCAGTAAGAATTGTTGGTGGCAAATCATCATGCGTTCACTTAATGAGACGAACTTGAAGAAAAATCTTCAGGTAACATGAATAACTTCACCTGATTAAATCAATATTTAGTGTTAAATTAACAGAATTTATTTTTTTTCTGTGCTCGAGATCTAGCCCAGGTACTTGTTATGCTTTCTGGCACTACACTAAGCTACATTTACAGTCTTGTTTTATATTTTAGTGTTCCTTCATTATATTTCACATTTTAGTGTCCTTTATGTGAAAATAAATATTTTGTTATAAAAATAAAATAATGAAACATAAACATTAAGAAATTATTACTTAAATAAATTTATTATTACTCAACTAAGATAAAAGAAAAAAATTTTCAGGGCATGCAAATGGAGGCAGAACCAGTAGGCATACTCATCAGAAGGAGAGCTGAGCCCTTGTAGTGCAGGACCTCCAGTGGAGATGCCTCTCATCTCATACACGTCTAAGCAAAAAATATTCTTTGCCCTGTATCTTGAATTTGTCCTGATAGATAAAAGAAAAAGGAAGCTAGATAAACTTTAGAGATAAGATTTAGATACCTAGAAAGTTTGAGTACACAAGAGATGCTTAAAAAATTGGAAACAATTATGGGTTGTGCTAATAGATTAAAGACATAATAAAATCACTTCTACATTTTAAAGAAAGTCTCAAATAAAAAAACCTCTGTTTTCTGGTTTGCACTTTTCTGGTTTGAGCCTTCTCAAACCAGAAAGGTTGAGTCTTCTTGATTTTGGGAACCGAGTTCACAATTGAAGGAATGATGCCCTAAATTTGCTGACTACAAAGTAAAGAAATCAGAAACAAAGAACAAAGAATCAAATGTCCACATTTGTCATGATGCTCCATTTGGGCCAATGAAAATGACAGTATTAACAGGAAATTACTTCTTTGATGTCCACTACTGAGCCCTGCAAGAACAAATTAGCTTTTGTACAATCACATATTTATATCTGAAGAATGGAAAATAAGAGCATAAAAATCTACAACATTACCAAGTCCCAGAAGTTATTGGTTCCACAGATCTTTCTAGCAATCAATTATGGAAAACTCTGAATATATCTGTTGATGTGAAATACAGATTTGCATATTCCATTTACATAGCACAGAATGTAAAATCCCAGAAAATCTGCCCTTCAGTGATGTGAGTACCTCTAATATGGAAATTTAGAGATTTAAGGGTACAGTACAACATTAACTCAAGAAGAATACCATCAAAAGCTTCAACATGAAAATAAGAAAATTACAATTGAACAGCCTAAAAATCAGTGAAATATTTGTAGTCAAAATTTTCATGGTGAACCAAGATGGTGGACTAGAGGGAGGCTGCATTCCTTGTCACTCTGTAACTGAGGTTTCAAGCAGAGGAAAATCTGTTTCTCTGTGAGGCAGTCTTTGCTGTTCATTGATCGATGCTGTTTATCCCATTTGTCCACCTCAATCCCCCACAGTCTGTCTGCCAGCATATCAACTACTTTTTGAGTGAAGATCACTCACTGACTGCTGCCTATCATTCACCATTTGCCCGTTTGCCTGCCTCTTGCTGCCCATTGCATGCCTTTCACCTACTCATCACACACTGCCTGAGGACCACCTGCCAATCATCTGCTATTAGCCTGCAGACCACCCACAGACCAACAGTGGATCACCAGGTACCTGCTGTTGCCTGGAAGTCCAATGTCACAGTATGTGTTTGGTGACACATGGCGGCCACCATTTTGGAACAATAGCCAGGACTTGCAGGACCCCCAGCCTGACTGACTGCACCCAGTCTCCAGTACCCCCCACCTCCAGTACCCCCCACCTCCAGGACCCCTCACCCCACATGAACTCAGCACCCACGTTCCCTGCTGCAGCTCCCCAGTAGTCAATACATTTGGAAGCCAGTGCAGACATCTTGGCTTATCCCGGAAGTGGAAGTTGCCATCTTTAGGTGGGGTCAATCCCATCCTGAGATGCCTGCTGGAGACTGGAAGCTCATTGTCAGGTACCTCTCATGCATCAGGCTACTGAAGACTTGGAGGTTTGAAAAGTATATGATTGTTATAGTACAGACTTTTTTCCTCCTTTTTGAAAAATTTTGTTTTTATTTTTCTAATTTCCTTTTGTTTACCTGTTTCCTCAGAGTCTCTTTCTCCCTTTTCTTATGCTAACAACCAACTTCTTTTGATTCTGTTTTCTCTCTTCCTACCATCTTGTACTTCTATATACTCTTTCCTTATCCCATTAACAGTTATATCCTACACCCCATTCTCTTTGTCCACCATTAGAAACTATAAACTTCATTGCAAATGTATTTGTTGTACTATAGATAATAATTGAACTCATTCTCTCTATTATGACAATATAATATTTTTAACATTTTCATAGGGACTATTTGATTTAAGGCTGCATGTTGTCTGTACTGGGTGCTGCTATTTTGATCTCCTCCCTAAAATATAGGTTTTGGAAACCTGCAGGGTCACTATAAACCTATAGGGGGGAAACTACAATACCCTAGATCTGCATTGCTAGAGGGGAAGATATGTGAACAACATGAAAAAACAATGGAAGAAAGTTTTCCAAACAAACCAACATTCTATATTAATAGAATACAAGGACAGTATGGAAAAAGAAATGTCAGAAAAGGAGTTCAGAACATAATTAAAATGATTCATGAAACAAAGGATGAGATAAGAGAAGAAATTCAGGCAATGAACCATCATTCTAATAAACAGTTAAATGATCAACCACAGGAAGCAAAATAGCATTCCAACAATGAGATAGACATTCTGGAAAGAAACAAACAAAATCCTTGAAGTGGTGGAAAAAATAAACCAAATTAAAAACTCAATTAAAAATATCAACAAAAGATTAGATGACTTGGAAGACAGAACCTCAGAAAATGAAGACAAAATATTTAATCATGAAAATAAGGTTGACCTAACAGAAAAATTGGTAAGAAATCATGAATGGAACCTCCAAGAACCATGGGATATTATGAAAAGACAAAATTTAAGAATTATCAGGATTGAGGAAGGCACAGAGATAAAAACCAAAAGAATGAACAACCTATTCAATGAAATAATATCAGAAAATTTTCCAAACCTGAAGAATGAAATGGAAAAATCAACTACAAGAGGCTCACAGAACACCAAATGCACAAAATCACAACAGATCCACACCAAGGTTTATTATAATTAGAATGCCTAACATAAAAAATAAAGATAAAATTTTAAAGGCTGTGAGAAAAAAGCATCAGATTACATATAGGGGGAAACCAATATGGATATCAGCAGACTTTTTTCAGTCCACACCCTAAAAATTAGAAGGGCCTGGAACAACATATTTCAAGCTCTGAAAGTACATGGTTGCCAACCAAGAATCTTATACTAAGCAAACCTAACCTTCAGATTTGAAGATGAAATAAAATTCTTCCATGATAAACAAAAGTTTAAAGAATTTACAAATTGAAAGCCTGTCCTACAGAACATTCTCAGCAAAATATTCCACGAGGAAGAAACGAAAAACAACAATGTAAGTCAGCAAAGGGAGGAACTTCCCTAAAGGAAAAGCCAATCAACAAGTCAAGTTGAAAACCAAAAATAAGCCAAAATAACTGGGAATACAAATCATATGTCAATAATAATCCTGAATGTTAATGGCCTAAACTCATCAATCAAAAAACATAGACTGGTAGATTGGATTCAAAGGTACGACTCAACAATATGCTGCCTTCAAGAGACTCATAGAGAAAAATATCCACAGACTAAAGGAAAATGGATGGGAAAAAATCTACCATGCACACAGACTCAGTAAAAAAAACTGGGGTTTCTCTCCTCATATCAGATAAAGTGGACTTTAAGCCAAATTTAGTCAGAAGGGATAAAGAAGGACAATCCCCACTGCTTAAGGGAACCATAAATCAGGAAGACAGAACTATTGTAAATATTTATGCCCCAAACAATGGCGCATCCATACATCAAACAAATCCTTCTCAATTCCAGGAATCAAATAGACCACAGCACAATAATTCTGGGTGAGTTTCACACAACACTGTTGGAATGCATGAGAAAATGCTTTCCCCTCCAGAGTCCTATCAAAGGGTATGTTAGCTAACTTTGGATTTTTGCCAATGGAGAGAGAGAAAATGGTCTTTCATCCACACTTTTAATTTACATTTCTCTTTTTTAATGAGTGAAGTTAACTATCTTGTTCATTAATAACAAATTTTATTTCCCTTTTCTTTGTTGCAAAAGGGTTATAGTTTTGACAATTTACGTGCTAAGAAGGATAAGTCTGTTTGATATGAACTGTAAATATCTCCCTTAGTTGTCATTTTTTAAGAGTTTGTTTATTATGCTTCTTTCCATAAAAATTTCATTTTTATTTAACAAAAAGTACCAGTGAAATAATTTATGACTTGGGGATTTTGAGTCAGGAAAAGTTAGATAGTCCTTGCTAACTTCAGATTTGTAAAGAAAAAATTTTCAATTTTTCTTCTTATGATTTAATGGTTGTGTTATTTAAAAAATCTTTGGTACATATGGAATTTATCACACTATATGAGGTAAGGCCAGGATATTAATTTAATTACCCCTATAAGATTTATTGACTACTACTTTTTCCCAGTGATTTGAGATGACGTCCTCTCTATACATTCAATTTCTGTATGTACTGAGTGTACTTACATCTGGGCATTCTGTTTTGCTAATAGACCAGTATGATACTTTTAAATTTTTAAGGCTTTTAAAAATGCCTTAATGTGTTTTAATGCTGATCCCACTTCTATGTTTATTTTTTTTCACTAAATTTTAACATCAGGTGATATAGCTTAAAATTGTTAAGTGTTCATTGAGATTTTGTTTAATTTTCAAATTAATTTACCCAATAATATGGTTTTTCTATTTGTAGAAAGGCTGCTTTTTGGCATCAGTGGTATTTTAATTTTAATTTTTAATAGGTCTTACATCTTTATTGACAAACATATTAATACATTTTTGTTACTGTTATATATGAAATCTTCTCTTCCATTAAATCTTCCAAATGATTTTTTGAATATGTATAAACTACGGAATTTTTTATGTTGATTTTGTACTTGGTCATCTAATTGAGCTATCTTACTGTTTGTAGTAGCTGTTAATAAAATATCTTGAATCTAAAAATAAAAATAAATTTTAAAATTTTTAAATAAATTTAATGGCAATTATATGTTTTCAGCTATATTAAATTTGATCTATAGTAGCAACCAAATTGATAAATGGTCCAAGGTTGATGTAAACAAAAATGTGTGCCAATAGAATAAGATGAAATATTCTAACACAATTGGTAAACTAATATCTGAAGTAATAATTAGGAAGGTTGCAAGCATTAAAATATCTACTGATGCTAATTTTAAAGTATAATAATCGCCAGCTGAGTTGCCCTATTTAACCCAAAGGAATGATAAAGAAATTTTTCTATAAATAAAGTTATCATAAACAATAGAATAAACCAAAGGTAATTCATTTGGAAATAAGAATTGTAGGGACACACCTTAAAATGGCAACCACAATAACAACACCCTCGGGGCATAAGCCCCCCTCACCAGTGGTACCACCAAGGTGGTGGCCTAGGATTAGCCCATTCGACTTCTGTGAACGTGAGCAGCTCTGGCCACCATTAAATCTTAGGAGACCTTTGTCCTGCAGGCTTTGATGTATGCTGCATGGGCTGTTTACCTTTAAGGTGATTGGCCCTGCAGGTATCTCCTCTCCTTTCTTTGTTTTTTTCCCCCGCTCACTCGCCCCCTTATATATCTGTTCTCCTCCTCCATTAAACTGAGATTCTGCTCAACAGACTCCCGGCTGGTGTGCGTTTTTCAGCCGTCGACACTCACCATCCTGTTTGACCGCCGTGCCCCCCTGGCGGGTCCAAGGGAGGGCACCCAACCTTTGTTGTTCGGTGCGGAACAACAAAGAATATTTGAAGGTAATTTGAAAACAATTGTGATTTTACAAAAGGATATGGAAGTAGGTCAAACAAAGCATATTCCATGATATATTTTAGCCCTTTTCTTTTTTATTTGGTGGGGGGGGTGGAGGGGTACCAGGGATTGAACTACTCAGGGACATTCGACCCCTGAGCCACATTCCCGGTCCTATTTTGTGTTTTATTTAGAAACAGAGTCTCACTGAGTTACTTAGTGATGTTCCCTTTATGATATCTACCATCCCTTTTCCTTCACTTTGCTCTAGCCTCTGAAGGAGTATGAGATAAAATACTCAACCCTTGACTTTCTGAGTCTGTCTGTATAAATACACACACACACACACACACACACACACTGGTTGGCCATATGTATTTCTTCTTTTGAAGTATGTCTGTTTAGTTAATTTGTTCATTTGTCCATTTATTCATTGGGATATTTGCTCCTTTTGGCATTTTTTTTTTCAAGTCTTCATGTATTATGGTTACAAATTCTCTCTTGGAAGAATAGCTGACAAAGATATTCCATTGTGTAGCCACCACCTTCACACTCTTAATTGACTGCTTTGTTTTGCTGAAGCTTTTTAATTTAATGCTTTCCCATTTATCAATTCTTGGTATTATTTCCTGATCATTGTAAATCCTATTGAGGAATTCATTGCCTGTGCTTATATGTTAGAATGTTGAACATGTTTTCTTCTAGAAGTTGCAAAATTTCTAGACTAATTTCTGAGTCCTTAATAAATTCTTAGTTGGCTTTTATGCACATTGAGAGATAGGAATATAGTTTTCATTTTCATTTTTATGTATATGGATAACAAGTTTCGCCAGCACAATTTATTAAAGAGGCTATCTTTTCTTCAACATGTTTTAGACACCATTGTCAAGAATACTATAACTGTACCTGTGTGGGTTTTTCTCTATGTCTTCTATTTTATTTCATTGGTCTATGTATCTGCTTTATAATTTTTCTCAGTGTCATGCAGTTATTGTTAATATGGCTCCATAGTATAATTTAAAATGGTGTAATGGTTAATTTGAATTGTCAACTTGATTGGATTAAGAGATGCCAAAGATTAAGAGGCCTCTAGGTGTGTCAATGAGGGTGTGTCTAGGAATGATTGACATGTTGGATAGGGATAGTTAACTGGAGGTCCTTCCTAAGCATAGGCTGCACTTTCCAATAGGATGGTGACTTGGATGGAATAACAAGGAAGCAACAGCAAACACAACCTCAGTTCCTCTTGAATGGGTTCTTGATTGCTACTGAGATCTCCTGAGGACATCAGACTCTCACTCCTTCATTCTTCCAAAACAGACACTGCCAGTGATTCTCCAGGGAGTTTTCAGAAGCCTTTAGTCTCAGACTGGGTTAGCACTATTGATCCCTCTTCTTCTGAGGCTCTTGCCTCTTGGACTGCATAGGTATTTGCTCCTCCAGCTCACCAGCCTGCAGAAGGCCATTGTAGACTATTCAGCTTCTGGTCCTGTAAGTCAATCTAATAAATCCCCTTTTTATTATCATACTTCCTGTTGGTTCTGTTCCTTTAGAGAACCCTGACTAATACAAATGGGGTCTTGTGATAACTCAAGTACAGCTTTTTTTTTTTCCCCTCAAAATTGCCTTTCTATTCTGGTCTTTTATTCTTCCATATTGTTATGGTTTGGATGTGAAATGTCCCCCAAAAGCTTATGCATGTGACAATGCAAGAAGATTTATAAATGAAATGGTTGAGTTATGAGAACCATAAACCAATCAGTGAATTAATCTCATAATATGGATTAACTGAGTGGTAATTAAAGGTAGGTTATCTGTGGCTGGAAGAGTTGGGTCATTGATGGCATGCCTTGGAGTATATATTTTGTATGTGGCAAATGGAGTTTCTCTCTCTCTCTCTCTCTCTCTGATTCTCTCTCTTTATCTCTGCTTTCTGATCATCATGTGGGCTGCTCCCTTTCACTACGCTCTTCATCCAAGATTTCCTGTCTTACCTTGAGCCCTGAGGAATGGAGCCTACACTCTAAGGACTGAGATCTCTGAAACCTTGAACCCCCGAATAAATATTTCTCCCTGTACAATTGTTCTTGTCAGGTTTTTTAGTCACAACAGTGAAAAAGCTGACAAAAACAGAAATTGGTAGCAGAAATGGGACCATTGCTGGTGACTAATCTGATCATGTGATTCAGAAGCTTTTGGACCTTTTTGGAGTATCTTTTTTGAATTTTGGAAAGTTTAGCAATGCAAGCTAGAAAAGCTTTAGATTGTTGTAAGCAGAGCTTCATGGGCAATTCTGTCTGGAGCTCAGAAGACCAGAATGTAGAAAGGAATATGCATAGTAAAGAAAGGTCTCATGAGGTTTTAGAGAAGGACTCTTTTGGAAATTGGACTAGAGGCCATTCATGTTACTTTCCAACCAAGAAGTTTTCTGCATTTTGACTGTGTCCTGATACTTTCTGTGAGGCTGATTATAAAAGTGATGGACTTTTTAATCTGGCAGAAGGAATTTCTAAACAACATAGCATTCAGGAGGTGGCATGGTGATCACTGGCAGATTTCAGCCAAATTTTTTGGGATATTCAGGAGCCAAAAGCAGAGCAGAAAGATTTGAAAATCTTGGACTTAAAATGTAGGAGTAAAGCTGGAACTAAGGAAGTTGCACTTGTTAAAGTCATTGCTGCCACTGAAGACATTCCAAAGACTTTACCAGTGGCAATAAGAAGGTGCCTTGAGGGAAACTCAGGAATTGGCAAGACCATGCCCATCTCAGGCTCAGGATAGTAAAAGTAAAATTTCCTTTGAGAAGAGGCCAGCGGCGTGCCTGATTGCACAGGGTAGCCTAGGAAGCTGTTTTACCATGCTTAACTACCAAGATACTCCAAGGCTGCTGAAGCCAGGGTCCCTAGAAGCTTGTCTACTGCTTGTGATGACTGAAGACATTGGCATCAACCATGTGGTGCTGATTCTGTAGGGCTGTGGCATGCTGGCATTAGGGGGTCATGGAGGCTTCCATTGAAATTTCAAAGGAAGACCTGGAAGCCAGGCAAAGTGCAGCAGGGTTGGAGAACCTGTGGGCAACCCCTGAGAAGGTGATGTGTGGAGATATAAGGAGGAAGCTGAAGCTGCAGAGGAGACCCACAAGATTAAGAAATTCTAGTAATGTGGGGCATCAGCTGAGGAAAGGTGCAGAATTTGAGCAGAGAGGCCATGTGGGTTGCAAACAGCAAAGTCATAGATGAGGAACTACTACCCAAGTCCCTTAGAGATAGCATCATGATGCCATGTGCTTCTGATGCTGGACATGAAACTACAGGTCTTGCTTGCCCAATTGGATTTTGTTCTTACTTTGGACCCATCCCTTCTGTCTATGTCTTTTTTTCTGAATGGGATCATTTACTCTATACCTTTATGTATTGGATGGAAGTTACTTTTGATTTTTATAATAGTTCATGATGCAAGTTTACTCTGAGTCTCAGAGGACACTTTGGACTTGAACTTTTGGGCAGTCTTGGAACTGTTGACACTATGAGGACTCTTGGAAATGGATTAAATATATTTTGCACTGTGAGATGGTCATGAGCTTTTGGGGACCAGAAGTGGAATGTTATGATTTGGATATTAGGTATCCCTGAAAAGCTCATATGTGAGACAATGCAAGAAATCTTAAAGGTAAAAAGATTGAGTTATGAGAGCCTTAACCCAATCAGGGAATTAATCTTGCAATAGGAATTAACTGTTAACTGAAGGCAAGTGGGATTTGGCTGGAGGATGTGGATTGGGAGTGTGTCTTTGGGTATATATTTTTTATCTGGAAAATGGAGTCTCTCTCTCTCTGTTTCCTGATCATCAGGTGAGACACTGCCCCCAATTACACTTTTCCATCATGATGTTTTGCCTTTCTTTGAGCCCCTAGGAACAGAACTGGCTATCTATGAACTGAAATCTTGAGTCACCAAGTAAACTTTTTCTCTACTAAAATTATTCTTGTCAGGTCCTTAAGTCATGGCAGTGAAAAATCTAACTAAAACACATATGAACTGTTTTTTTTTCCCCTAATTCTGTGGAGAATGTCATTGGTATTTTGATGAAACTGCATTGAATCTCCAGATTGCTTTTGGTAACATGGCCATTTTTAACAATATTAATTCTGCCTGTCTAGGAACATGATATATCTAACTCCTATGTCTTCTTCTATTTCTTCCATTTTCTGTAGAGGTTGATAATCATTTTGGTCAAATTTTTCTATAGTATTTTTTGAGGCAATTGTGAATGGAATTGTTTTTCTTATTTCTTTTTCAGTGGATTAATTATTGGTGAAAGGAAAGTGAAATGCAGGTGAGCAACTCAGAAACCAGGCAAGGAGATCCACACATAGAAACTTTTATTTGCCAGTCAGAGTCTGACAAAGGTCATCACTCAAAAAGGGTGAGAGAGGGCAGGGAAAATCTAACTGTGGTGCATTTTATAGGGCTGTTTGCATAGGCTTTCATGAACTAAGTGAGGCCTTGTGGTGGGCTGTTAGGAGAAAAATGAGATATTTCAGTTAAGTTGGTTAACGGGTGGTGAGGGGGATGAGGAAATATCTGCTAACTTTTGTTTTCTTTGCAGGTACCTCTCTAGGGCAAGAAAGTGGAACTCATTTTAGAAAATGGTAGTAATGACTTAGAACAGTTGCACAGATGTTAATCTTTGGACCTAATAATTGGTATATAAGAAAGATAATGATGGTTGTACTTTATTTATCCCACTAATGTGCTGAATTTGTTGATCAGGTCTAGAAATCTTCTAGGAAGGCTTTTGGCATCACCTAGAGGATTGTATAGTTAGTCAATAGTGAAAATTTAACATCCTTCTTTCATACACATATCCCTTTTAATTCCTTCTTTTGCACAATTTCTCCAACTAAAATGTCAACACTATATTGAATAGAAGTGGTGAGAATGGACATCCTTATTGTTATGGTTTGGATGTGAGGTATCCCCCAAAAGTTCACATGCAATGCAAGAAGGTTATGAGGAGGAATGATTGGGTTATAACCTTAACCTAATCAGTGATTTAATTCCTGATAGGATTAATGAGTGGTAACTGGAGACAGCTGAAGTGTGGCTAGAGGAAATGGTTTATTGGGGGCCTATGGGATATATATTTTGCATCTGGAGAGTGAAGACACTCTCTGCTTCCTGATCATTATATGAACTCGTTCCCTCTGCCACACTCTTCCATTGTGATTTCCTGCCTTACTTTGAGCCCTGAAGAATGGAATCTGCTGTCTATGGAATGAGACCTCTGAAACTGTGAGTCCCTAAATAAACTTTTTCTCCTCTACAGTTGTTCTGATTGTTTCCACCTTTGTCACAGCAGTGAAAAAACTAAAACACTTGCCTAGTTCATTGTTTTAGAGTAATTATTTTATTATTTTTATTTTTTTCTCATTCAGTATGATGTTGACTTTCATTCTGTCATATACAGTCTTAATGATGTTGAGGTAAGTTCCTTCTAACCTTAGTTTCTTCAGTGTTTTTATTATGAGTGGGTGTTGAATTTTGTCAAAGTTTTTATTCATCTATTAAAATGATCATGTCATGTTTATCCTTGACTCTATTGTTTAGTGTGTGTTGAACCATCCTTGCATCCTTGGAGTTATACAAATTTGTTCATGATATGATTTTTTAATGTGCTGCTGAATACATATTGCTAAAATTTTGTTATGGATTTTTGCATCTCTTTTTATGAGGGATATTGGTTGGTGATTTTCTTTGCTTATTGTCTCATCTGATTTTGGCATCAGGCTGATATTAGTTTCATAGAATTAATATATAAATGATACCCTTCTCTTTTATTTAAGAATTTGAAAAGCATTGGAATTAGTTTTTCTGTAAACATCTGGTAGATTTCAGCTAAAAATCAATCTGGATATGGGCTTTTCTTCATTGGAATTCTTTTCATTACTACTTTGGTCTCACTGGTTTTTATTGGTCTTCTCACATTTTCTAGGTCTCCTTGGTATAATATTGTTAGGTCATATGTGTATAGAACTTTATCTATTTATTCTACATTTTCCAATTTATTGGAAATAAGTTTTCTAAATAGTCCTTAGAAATCCTTGAAATTTCAGTAATATGTCTGATAATTTCTTCTCCTTCATTCCTAATTGTATTAACTTTTGTCTTCTCTCTTTCTTTCAGTTAGAATGACTATGGGCTTTTAAATTTTGTTTATGTTTTCAAGGAATATTTTTATGTTACATTGATCCACTGTATTATCCTTAATCTTCTAATACATTTTGTCACTGATTGTTATTAGTTTCTTCCTTGTACTGTTTTTGGAATTAGTTTGTTCATGTTTTCTCAGGTCTTTGATAAACATAATTAACTTATTTCAAATCTCTCCTTTTTATGTAGGCACATGTAATTATAAAATATTCTTAAAATCACCTTCATAGTTTCCTAGAGATTCTGATATGCTGTGTCTATTAACTTCTTTGATTCTAAGAATTTTTAAATTACCCCTCTAATTTCTTCTATGACCAATTCATTTTTTCAAAAATATATTTTTTACTTTCCATACATTTATGTATTTTTGAAATTTTTCTTATTGATTTCCAATTTCTTTATATAATCATATTAACATTTTTTGCTATGACTTGCTATCTGGCAGAAAATATTGTCTGTTTTTGATAAGGTTCCATGAGCAGCTGAGCAGAAAGTAGATTCTGTTATCAAATAAAATATACTGGAGATTTCTGTTAGGTCATTTTGATTTGTAGTATGTTTTGAGTCTAATATGTCGTACTGATTTTGAGCAACTTCTTTGTTAGAGGGAAGAGTTAAAATAACCAAGTTTTATTATATTGAATTTACCTGAGCCTTTTATAAAATAGTTTTGTTTTACATAGTTACATGCAATACTAGGAGCATAAATATTTACTACCCATCTATCTTCTTTTGGAATTGCTTCCATTACCTGTGGGTTATACTCTTCTTTCTCTTTTCTCATTAGTTTTGGCTTTGAGTTTGCTTGTTAGATATATTAGTAATTGCTCCTGCTTGATTGGGGGCTCAATTGGCATGAAATACCATTTGCCATTTTTTTTGTGTGTGTGTTCAGCCTGGAAAAGTTTGTGCCTCTGCTTCTTTTTTAGGCATCATAGAGCTGTTTTTTTTTTTTTTTTAATTTAATCTGACAGTCTTTTAATTGAAGATTGAGATCATTTACATTTAGTATTATTTTAGAGAGGTGTTTATTATTTCTGATAATTTTGAATTATTTCTAATGTTTATTTCAACACTAATTCTCATTTGTTTTTCTTTATTTCTGGTTAAATTTATTCTACTATTTTTTTTTTCTCTTTCTGTATGTAGGATATAGTTTACTTAAATGTTTTAAACAATTTTGTACCTGGTATTAAACCCAAGAGTGTCCTACCCCTAAAATACATCCCCAGTCATTTTTTTTTTTTTTTATGTTGAAACAGTGTTTTGTTAAGGTTCTCAGGCTGGCATCAAGATTGTGATATGCCTATCAGATTCTCCCAAGTCACTGGGTGTGTATGTAAAATGTTAAAAGAAGCAGGGGGATTCTGGACTCATGATTTCTCAACTCCCATTTGGGAAATTCAAAAAAAGATGACGCTTCTCAAAAGAAGAAATAAAATTGACTAATAAATATATGAGAAAATGTTCAACATCTCTAGCAATTGGGAGAATGCAAATCAAAACTACATTGAGAGTTCATCTCACTCCTGTCAGAATGGCAATTACCAAGAAAAGAAATAATAATAAATGCTGGTGATGATGTGGGGAAATATGTATACTCATACATTGTAAGATGTAAAATTAGGACAACTACTCTAGAAAACAGTGCAGAGGTTTCTAGGAATGGAGCTTCCATATGACTGAATTATCCCACTCCTTGTTATATACTGAAGAGAACTAAAATCAGCATACCATAGTGACACAGAAATATTTTTTTTAATTTTTAATTTTATGTGTTCTAATTAGTTGTACATGACAGTAGAATGCATTTATACATTTTGATAGATTATACATAAATGGAGTGTAATTTCTCATTTTTCTGATTATACATATTGCAGGATCATATTTGTCAGGGAGTCATACATGTACATGAGGTAATAATGTCTGTTTTATTCTAATATCATTCCTTCCACCATTTCCCTTCCCCTCCTTTCACACCCCTCTACCTAATATAAAGTAATTTTATTCTTCCCTATTCCCCTCTTATTATGAATTAGCACCCATATATCAAAAAAAAATTCCACCTTTGGTTTTTTGGATTTGGGTTATTTCACTTAGCATGATACTCTCTAACTCCAACCATTTACCAGCAAATGTCAGAATTTCATTCTTCTTTAAAACTGAGGAAAATTCTATTGTATATATATGCCACATTTCCTTTACCCAATCATCTGTTGACAGGCACCTATGTTGGTTGCATAGTTTAACTGTTGTGAATTGAGCTGCTATAAACAATGAAGTGTCTGTATCACTGTAGTATGCTGATTTTAAGTCCTTTGGCTATAAAAAAGGAGTGGGATTGCTGGGTCAAATGGTAGTTCCATTCGAAATTTCCTGAGGAATCTCCATACTGCTTTCCATAATTGTTGCACTAATTTCCAGTCCCACCAGCAATGTATGAATGTACATACTTTTTCTCCACATCCTCTCCAACATTTATTGTTGCTTGTAATCTTTATAATTGCCATTCTGACTAGAGTGAGATGAAATCTTGATTTGGGTTTTTCTAATTGTTAGAGATGTTAAACAGTTTTCCATATATTTGTTGATGGGTTATGTGTCTTCTGTGAAGTGTCTGTTCAATTCCTTAGCCCATTTATTAATGGGTTATTATTTTTTTTTTTTTGGTGTTAAGTTTCTTGAGTTCTTTATATATCCTAGAGATTAATGTTTTATCTGAGGTGCATGTGGTAAAGGTTTTCTCCCAATCTGTATGCTCTCTCTATATATTATTGATTGTTTCTTTTGCTGAAAATAAGCTTTTTAGTTTGAGTCTGTCCCATTTATTGATTCTTGATTTAACTTCTTGTGCTTTAGGGGTCTTGTTAAAGAAGTCAGATCCTAGACCAACATGGTAAAGATTTGGGCCTACTTTTCTTCTAGTAGTCGCAGAGTTTCTGTTCTCATGCCTAAGTCTTTGATCCACAGTAAGTTGAGTTTCATGAAGGGGGAGAAATAAAGGTTTAATTTCATGTTGTTACATGAGACTTTCCATTTTTCCCAGCACCATTTGTTGAATAAGCTATCTTTTCTCCAGGGAATGTTTTTGGCACCTTCGTCTAGTATGAGATACCTGGATTAATGTGGATTTGTCTCTGTGTCTTCTATTCTATACCATTGATCTACATGTCAGTTTTGGTGCCAATATCATACTTTTATTACTCTATCTCTCTAGTATAGTTTGAAGTCTGGTATTGTGATGCCTCCAGCTTCTCTTTTCTTGCTAAGATTTCTTTGACTATTCTGGTTTTTTTTATTTTTCCAAATGAATTTCATGATTACTTTTTCTAGTTCTATGAAGAATGTTATTGGGATTTCAATGGGAATTGCATTAAATTTGTATAATGGTTTTGGTAGTATGGCTATTTCGACAATATTAATTCTGCTTATCCAGGAGCATGGGGGGTCTTTCCATTTTCTAAGGTCTTCTTCAATTTCTGTTTTTAGTGTTCTGAAGTTTTCATTGTAGAGGTCTTTCACCTATTTTGTTAGAATGATTCCCAAGTTTTTTTGTTTTGTTTTGTTTTGTTTTGTTTTGAGGTTATTGTGAATGGGGTAGTGACCATTAGTTCTCTTTCAATGGATTCACTACTGATGTATAGGAAATGGTTTGATTTATGGGTGTTGATTTTATATCCTGCTACTTTGTTGAATTCATTTATTAGTTCTAGAAGTTTTTTGGTGGAATTTTTTTGATCTTCCATATATAGAATCATTATCATCAAATAATGATAGTTTGAGTTCTTATTTTCCTATTTCCATACCTTTAACTTCTTGCTTCTGTCTAATTGCTCTGGCTAGAGTTTCAAAGACAATGATGAATAACAGTGGTGAAAGAGGGCATCCTTGTTTTGCTCCATTTTTTAGAGGGAATGCTTTCAATTTTTCTCTGTTTAGAATTATGTTGACTTTGGGTTTAGCATATATGATTTTTATATCGAGGTATGTTCCTACTATTCCTACTTTTTCTAGTGTTTTGAACATGAAGTGGTGCTGTATTTTGTCAAATGCTTTTTCTTCATCTATTGAGAATCATATGATTCTTGTTTTTTAGTCTATTGATATATTGAATTAGATTTATTAGGTTATTGATTTCTGTATGTTGAACTAACCCTGCATCCCTGGGGTGAACCCCAATTGATCATGGTGCACTATCTTTTTAATTTGTGTTTGTTTGTGAGTTGCTAGAATTTCACTGAGAATGTCTGAATCTATGTTCATCAGGGATATTGGTCTGAAGTTTTCTTTCCTTGATGTGTCTTTGCTTTTGGTACCAGGGTCATACTAGTCTCATAGAATGAGTTTGGAAGGGTTTCCTCTTTGACTATTTCATGGAATAATTTGAGGAGTGTTGGTGTTAATTCTTCTTTGAAGGTCTTCTAGAACTGGGCTGAGAATTTGTCTGTTCTTGGGCTTTTTTTAATTGGTAGATTTTTAATGGCATTTTTTGTTTCATTATTTGAAATTGTTCTGTTTAAATCATGTATGACATCTTGATTCAGTTTAGGTAGGTCATATGTCTCTAGAAATTTGTCAATAACTTCAATATTTTCTATTTTATTGAAGTATAAACATTCAAAATAGTTTCTAATTATCTTCTGTATTTCAGTTGTGTCCATTGTGATATTTCCTTTTTCATTATGCATTTTAGTAATTTGGGTTTCCTCTCTTTTTCTCTTTGTTAGTGTGGCTAGAGGTTTATCAATTTTATTGATTTTTTTCAAAGAACTAACTTTTTGTTTTGTTAATTTTTTAATTGTTTCTTTTGTTTCAATTTCATTGATATCAGCTCTGATTTTAATTATTTCCTGTCTTCTACTACTTTTGATGTTGATTTGTTCTTCTTTTTCTAGGGCTTTGAACTGTAATGGTAAGTCATTTATTTGTTGACTTTTTATCCTTTTAATAAATGAGCTCAGTGCAATGAACTTTCCTCTTAGTACTGCCTTCATAGTGTCCCAGAGATTTTGGTATTATTTATTGGTATTCTCATTTACCTCTAAGTATTGTTTTCATTTCATTCTTGATTTCTTCTACTATCCATTCATCATTCAATAGTGTATTATTTAGTCCCCAGTTGTTGGAGTAGCTTCTATTTTTTATTTTATTATTGATTTCTAATTTCAGTCCATTATGATCTGATAGTATGTAGAATATTATCTCCATTATTTATTTACCGAGAGTTGCTTTGTGGCATAAGATATGGTCTATTTTAGAGAAGGATACATGTACTGCTAAGAAAAAAATGTATTCACTCTTTGATGGATGAAATATTCTACTTATATCTGTTAAGGCCAGATTATTGATTGTATTATTTAGTTCCATAGTTTCTTTATTTAGTTTCTGTTAAGATGATTGGTCCATTAGTGAGAGAGGTGTGTTAAAGTCTCCCAGTATTATTGTTTTGTGGTCTATTTGATTCTTGAAATTGAGAAAGGTTTCTTTGACATGCATAGATGTTCCATTGTTGGAAGCATAAATATTTAAATCCTTATGTCTTGCTGCTATATAATTCCCTTCAATAGAATGAAATGACCTTCTTTGTTCCTTCTGCTTGACTTTGGCTTGAAGTCCACTTTATCTGATATGAGGACAGAAAGTTCTGCTTGTTTACGTAATCCGTATGAGTGATGTATTTTTTCCATCCTTTCACCTTCAGTCTGTGGATGTCTTTGCTTTAGATGTGGGAAATATTTTGATATTATGTTATTGAAAAGATTGTGCGTTCCTTTGGTTTGTATCTCTGCTCCTTCTTCTATCCTGATGACTCTTATATTTGTTTTTTTCACATTATCCCATAATTCTTAGAGGTTCTCCTCATGGATTGTTACCATCTCCTCTGTGTGGTCTACTTTATTTTCAATATTAAATATTTTGTCTTCATTGTCTGAGATTCTGTCTTCCAAATGGTCTAGTCTGTTGATGTTGCTTTTCATTGAATTTATAAGTTGATTTATTTATTCCTTCATTTCAAGGATTTCTCCTTTTTTTCCCCACAATCTCTAACTCTATATTTTAGTGATCTTTCACTTCCTGTGTTTTCTCCTCAATTTCACTTTTTATATCATCCTTTACTTCCCAGATCAGATTAACTATGTACATTTTAATCTCCTTCTTTTACATTTTTTCTACAGTGTTGTCAGTGACTTCTCTTATTAGGGCATCTTGGTTTGTTTGTGTATTATTTCCCTTGTTTTTTTTTCATGTTGCTTGTGTGTTTTCCCATCTAGTTGTTTGGATCTGAGGCAATACAGATTCTACCCTGTACTTACATTGTCACTGAAGATTTCCAGTATCCCACCTCTAAAAGGGAGACCAACATCAACAATATCCAGTGCAAACAATATGCAGCCTCAAATCTATCAGCTCCCAGGAATGCTTCCACTGCCCTCTGGCTATAAACAGCAATGATGATTTCAATCACTCTCCACAACAAAAACAGAAAGTTTGCCAAATAGACTTACAATCTTAAATAGTGGACGAGGAAAGAACAGAAACAGTGTAGGACATGGTGTTCACAAGTGAGAAAGAGAGAAGCTGGAAACAAATATCCACAGGAAGAGTGGAATAGGAACAAACAGAGACTGGCTGTTAGATGGGGAAAAGGTAGAAAGGGAATCTAGGAAGACAGACAAGCAAGAGGAAGAATACATAGAAAGAGAAAAAGTTAAAAATATAAGAATATAGAGCAGAACTGCAGAACACTGCATATATCACCACCTTCAGCAAAACGATGCACCAAAAACACCTGCTCTAAATATGGTAGAGAGAGATGCCAGAGAAGAAAAAATAAAAATGAAATAAATCTCAGTGGAAAATTAAACTGTCTCTGCAAGCATCCAAAAGTTTCTCAGAACTGTCTCTGACTTCCCACAAACTGCCTGACCCAGGCAGATCCTGACAGATCCAGTCACTACCTCACCAATTTGGGCCTCAGATATCCTGGGTTCAGCCACCTTAAAATCCCAAGATCTCAATGCCACTGGAATGTGGAGAGAGATCATCAGGAATGAGCAAACCTGAGAGACAGTAACTAGATGGCAGCAACCTGCACTTCAAGGAGGAAGAGCCCACGTGCAACCAAACCCATAGGCACCCCAACACTGAATCTCCAGGTCCTGACTGGTATCCCCAGAGAGGGGCAACTGTGCCCCACGATGGCAGTGGCAACAAACCCACCAGCACTCCCAACAAACCCCAGGCTCAGGCCAGTGTCAAAAAATGAATGTGTCCACATGCACCCAAACCTGGAGTCTCCCTGGCAGTGGACCTCTGGGCAGTGGTGGAAGTGTTAGTAGCAGGAGTCCATGGCAGCAGGCAGGGGGTCAGCAGCAGCTGTAGAATGTTGGTAGCATTGGCACCTGGTGGCAGGACTGTGGCGGCAGTGGTAGAAGCATCTGCTGTGGCTGCAGCTGCGGTAGCACCCAGAGAGAAGAACTCCCGGTGACCTCCAGGGAGGGCCAGCAGTTTTTGCAGCAGTGGTGTTGGCAGCAGTGGTGGCAGCCCAGCGTCTAAGGTAGCGTCAAGTGCAGCACACCTCTGGGTGCTGGAGACTGTAACAGCATCAACAGCAACAGCAGCACCCATAGAAAAGAACTCTGCACAGAAGTAAAAAAAATAAGTTCTAACATTCAAAAGGCCCCATGTAATCAAACCTGCAGGCACTGTCACAGTGGACTTCCAGATAGCAGTGGGCAAGCAGGGAGCAGGTGATACACTGGCGGTCTGCAGGCAGTCTGCAAGCTAACAGTGGGTGATCAGCCAGTGGACTTCCAGTGGTGGGAGTGGGTAGGTGAAAGGCAGGCGGATGGGCAGGCAAGAGGTAGGCGAACAGGCAAATGGTGGATGATAGGTAGTGGTCAGTGAGTCTGTTATTTATATTCTAGATGATTAATGTTCTGACTGTAGTGGGATTAAATCTCAGTATCATTTCAATTTTCATATCCCTGATTGCTAAGGATGCTGAACACATTCTTAAAAATTTGTTGTCCATCTGCATTTCTTATTTTGAGATATATGTTTTAATCATTTGTCAATTTATTATTGTTACTTTTTTGTTTTTTGTTTTTTGTTTTTGTTTTTGTTTTTGTCTTTTTTTTGTTCTTTACCTGTTCTGGACATTAAGCCTATGTAGAAAGAATAGGTGACAAAAGTTGTCTCCCATTATGTGGGCATTCTCTTCACATTTTAATTATTTTCTTTCATGTGCAGAAGCTTTTCAGTTTCATGTCATCCCACTTATTGATTCTTGGTATTATTACTTGAGCTTTGAGAGACTTATTAAGAAAGGCAATATATGTGCACATATTTTTGGAGTGTTGATACTATATTTTCTGCCACATGGAGGCACTCTGTGGCTTGACTGACCATGTGGCCCAAGTCTACAATAATTTAAATTGTGTAACCATTTTCTATCCATTTCTACTACTTCTTCAGTAACCGCACTAGTCATAATTCTATTCAGATTTTCTAATTCTTTATACTTCAGTCATTATTGGATGTTTGTTTCTGGATTTTTTTTTCATTATGTCTGAGTTATCTGTGTTGTTTATATAACATCTTTATAAGATTCTTAGATTCAATTTCTATTTTCATAAAATCAGCATTAATGTTCCTAAGTTCGTTTTTGATAAGTGAAGGAAACAATAAACCAAATTAAAAACTCAATACAAAGCAAAACCAACAGACTAGATGACCTGAAAGACAGAACCTCAGAAAATGAAGACAAAATATTTAATCTTGGAAACAAAGTTGACCAAAGAGAAAAGATGGTAAGAAATCATCAATGGATCTTCCAAGAATTAAGGGACATCATAAAAATACCAAAATTAAGAATTTTTGAATTGAGGAAAGAATTGAGATACAAAATGAAGGAATGAATAATCTCTTCAATGAAATTATATTAGAAATTTCTAAAATCTGAAGAATGAATTGGAAAATCAAAGAAGAGTCTTACAAGACACAAAATGTACGAAATTACAACAGATCCACACAAAGGCACATTATAATGAAAACAACACAAAATAAAGAGAATTTTCAAGGCTGGGAGAAAAAAAGCATCAGAAAACATATATAGAGAAACCAATATGCATATCAGGGGATTTCTCATCCCAGATCCTAAACTCTAGAAGGGCCTGGAACAACATATTTCAAGCCCTGAAAGAACATGAATGCCAACCAAGAATCTTATACCAAGCAAAACTTACCTTTGAATTTGACAAAGAAATAAAATTCTTCCATGATAAACAAAAGCTAACAGAATTTACAAAGAGAAAATCTGCTCTACAGAACAATCTCAGCAAAATATTCCATGAGGAGGAAATGAAAAACAACAATGAACATCAGCAAAAGGAGGAACTATCCTAAAAGAATAACCTATTAAAGGAGAAACCAAGTCAAGTCAAAAACCAAAAATAAGTCAAAATGACTGGAATACAAGTCATATATCATTAATAAGTCTGAAAGTTAATGGCCTAAACTCATCAATCAAAAGAGATGGACTGGCAGATTGGATTAAAAAGAAAGATGCAATAATATGCTGCCTTCAAGGGACTCATCTCAGACTAAAGGTGAAAAAATGGGAAAAAACATACCACGCACACAGACTCAGGTTTCCATCCTCATATCAGATAAAGTGGACTTCAAGCCAAAGTTAGTCAGAAGGGATAAAGAAGGACATTTCATACTGCTTAAGGGAAGTATGAATCAGCAAGACATAACAATCATAAATATTTTTGCCCCAAACAATGGTATATCCATGTACATCAAACAAATCTTTCTGAGTTCCAGGAAACAAATAGACCATGATACAATAATTCTAGGTAACTTTAACACATTTCTCTCACCATTGGACAGATCTTCTAAACAAAAATTCAATAAAGAAATCATGGAACTCAATAAAGCAATCAAGAGTTAAGACTTAACAGACATGTATATATATATATTATATTCAATCCATCAGCAAGTTAATACACTTTCTTCTCAGCAGCACATGGATATTTCTCTAATATAAACCATATGATATGCCAAAAAGCTACTCTTAGCAATTACAAAAAAATAGAGATTCCACCTTGTATTCTACCAGATCATAATGGAATGTAATGAGAAATCAATGATAAAATAAAAAATGGAAGTGACTCCACACCTGGAGACTACATAATATGCTATTGAATGATGTATGGATAGCAGAATACATCACAGAGGGGATATAAAAATTCTTAGAGGTAAACAAGAGCAATGATACAACATATCAAAATATCTGGGAAGCTATGAAACCGTACTAAGAGGAAAATTCATTGCATGGAGTGCACTCAAGAAAAGAAGAAAAAGTCAACAACTAAATGACCTGATATTACATCTCAAAGCCCTAGAAAAAGAGGAGAAGATCAACACCAAAAGTAGTGGAAGAGAGGAAATAATTAAAACCAGAGCTGAAATCAATGAAATTGAAGCAAAAGAAGCAATTCAAAAAATTGACAAAGCAAAAGGTCAGATCATTGAAAAAATAAACAAAATAGATAAACCCTTAGCCACACTCATGAAGAGGTGAGAGAAAACTCAAATTACTAAAATTTGTGATAAAAAAGAAACATCACAATAGACACTATTGAAATACAAAAAATAATTAGAAGTTATTTTGAAAATCTATACTCCAACAAAATAGAAAATCAACAGGTTTCTAGAGACATGTGATCCACCCAAACTAAATCTGGAGGACATACACAATTTAAACAGACCAAATTCAAGCAATGAAATAGAAGAATTCATCAAAAGTCTAACAACCAAGAAAAGTCCAGGACCAGATGGATTCTCAGTGGAGTTCTACAAGATCTTCAAAGAAGAACTCATTCCAATACTCCTCAAAGTATTCCATGAAATAGAAGAGGAGGAACATTTCCAAATTCATTCTATGAAGCTGGTATCACCCTGATAACAAAACCAGACAAAGACACATCAAGGAAAGAAAACTTCAGACCAATATCCCTAATGAACATAGGTGCAAAAATTCTTAACCAAATTTTAGGAGATCACATACCAAAACACATTAAAAGGATAGTAAACAATGATCAAGTGGGTTTCATCCCAGAGATACAAGGTTGGTTCAACACCTGGAATTTAAAAAATGTAATTCACCATATCAACAGATTTAAAGTTAAGAATCATATGATGATTTCAATTGATGCAAAAAAAGTATTTGATAAAATACAGCACACCTTCATGCCCAAAACAGTAGAAAAAATATGGATAGTAGGAACATTTCTTATTCAGAATGGAGAAAAACTGAAAGCATTCCCCCTAAAAACTGAAACAAGGCAGGGATCCCCGATTTCACCACTTTTATTCAACATTGTCCTTGAAACTCTAGAAGAGCAATTAGACAGACCAAAGAAATTAAAGGGATACAAATAGGAAAACAAGAATTCAAACTATAACTATTTGCCAATGACATGATTCTATATTTAGAGGAGTTGAAAAATTTCACAAGAAAACTTCTAGAACTCATAAATGAATTCAGTAAAGTAGCAGGATATAAAATTAATGCTCATAAATCTAATGCATTTTTATTCATGAGTGATGAATCCTCTGAGAGAGAAATTAGGAAAACTACCCCATTCACAATAGCCTCAAAAAAAAAAACAGTAATAAATTTAACAAAAGAAGTGAAAGACCTCTACAATGAGAACTATAGAACACTAAAGAAAGAAAGTAAAGTAAAGAAAACCTTAGAAGATGGAAAGATTTCCCATATTCTTGGATAGGCAGAATTGACATTGTCAAAATGGTCATACTACCAAAAGCACTATACAAATTCAATGCAATTCCAATTAAAATCTCAAAGATGTACCTCATAGAAATAGAGCAAGCAATCATGAATTTCATTTGAAAGAATAAGAGACCCAGAATAGTTAAAGACATCCATAGCAGGAAGAGCAAAGCAGGTGGTATCACAGTACCAGAACGTCAACTATACTACAGAGCAATAGTAACAAAAATGTCATGGTATTGGAACGAAAATAGATAGGTAGACCAATGGTAGCAAATAGAGGACACAAAGACAAACCCACATAAATACAGTTATCTCATACTTGACAAAGGAGCCAAAAACATACAATGGAGAAAAGATAGCCTCTTCCACAAATGGTGCTGGGAAAACTGGAAATCCATATGCAGCAAAATGAAACTAAACTCCTCTCACCCAGCACAAGGATCAACTCAAAATGGATCAAGGACCCAGGAATTAGACAGAGACCCTGGACCTAATAGAAAAAAAATGTAGGTCCAAATATTCATCATGTTGGCTTAGGACCAGAGTTGCTTAACATAACTCCCAAAGCACAAGAAATCAAAGCAAGAATCAATAAATGGGAGAGATTCAAATTAAAAAGCTTTTTTTCAGTAAAGGATACCATCAGCAATGTGATGAGAGCACCTAGAGAGAGGGAGAAAATCTTTGCCACACACACTTCAGATAGAGCACTAATCTCCAGAATCTATAAAGAACTCAAAAAACTTTACACCAAGAATACATATAACTCAGTCAAAATATGGACTAAGGAAATGAGCAGACACTTCACAGAAGAAGATCTGCAAGCAATCAACAGATACATGAAAAAAATGTTCAACATCTCTAGTAATAAGAGAAATGCAAATCAAAAGTACCCTAAGATATCATCTCATCCCAATTAGAATGTCTATTATCAAGAATACAAGCAACAGTAGGTGTTGGTGAGGATGTGGGGAAAAAGTTACACTCATACATTGCTGGTGGGGTTGCAAATTGGTGCAGCCACTCTGGAAATCAGTGTGGATATTCCTTAGAAAACTTGGAATGGAACCACCATTTGACCCAGCTATCTCACTCCTCAGCTTATACCCCAGGGACTTAAAATCAGCATACCACAGTGACACAGCTACATGAGTGTTTATAGAAGCTCAATTCACAATAGCTAGATTGTGGAACCAACCTATATGTCCTTCAGTTAATGAATGTATAAAGAAACTGTGTTATATATACATAATGGAATATTATTCAGCCATAAAAAACGATGGCATTTGCAGGTAAATGGATAGAGTTGGAGAATATCATGCTAAGTGTGCTAAGTGAAATAAGCCAATCCCCAAAAAACAAAGGTCAAATGTTTTCTCTGATAAATGGATGATGATACATAATGTTGGGGGTGGAAGAAGGATGGATTTTAAAGAGGAAAATGAGGGGTGGGAAGGCGGTGGGAGGAAGGAAAGTTAATAGAATGAGACAAACATCATTACCTTATGTACATGTATGATTACACAAACGGTGTGACTCTACTTGGTGTACAACCAGAGAAACGAAAGTTATACCCCATTTGTGTACAATGAATCAAAATTTAGAAAACCAAAAATTAAAAAAAGAAGTTTTCTGAGTTCCATGAAGTTTAAACTCAAGATATCTGAATCATGACCATAGCCAGTGGGAGGTTGGTCACAGCAAAATTTTGCCTCAGTCCTAGGCAGTAGATAGCAACAGTACCTAGCCTGACATATGTACACAGCTGGGGAGTGTTTGAGCACTGTTTGGATACTGGATGGGTATTGTCTCGGTCACAGTCAGCAGAGAGAATCAACAGTAGTGCCCACCATTTGCAATCTGGGACAGTGAAAGCTAGAAGCCAGGCAAACCATCTGAATCTTTTTTTTATAGTAGTAAGGACAGTACCCAGGAGGAACACTTCTACACCAGAGATCATGCAGGAAGAATCCACAATGATAAGATGTGTGCTTGTAGACAGCCTGTAAACCTCCTTGAAAAGGATCCTATAGATGAGTGTGGGTACATAGTGAACCATGGCAATTACAGTGATAGCCCTGAATCCTGCATCCTGAATTCCTATACATAATAGAAGCAAACTAGAGTCACAATGCCACATTCTCTGAGCAGTCAGTTGCAGGCCACTGAGCTTACAAGTCAGAATCAGCTTTTGAGAGGTTCATAGCAACTAGGGAAGTGGCCCCTATGCCCCAGCACCTCTGGAGGGATACCGAGCCAAAGGATGATGAACATCTTCTAAATGTATGAAATACTAATAAAATCCAAACCAAGATTTAATAAGAATTTTTTTTAACCTTGATACAGAGTACTATATATAACTCTAATGTCAACTTTCATCATATATATATCACTCATTATCTTGATTGACAGTTTTTAACTTAATAGCCAACAATGTTCCTTCAGTCCATTTGAATGTATTTCTTCTGATGTTTTAAAGCAAGATTTGAAATTATTCTATTTGTTTTTCTAGCTCTGGTTTATATGTGCTTGTCTTAAGTCTATTCTCCTTCTTATGTTATCTTTTCTCTCTCTGTTGCCCAATCTTTCTCTTTTTTCCCCTTTCGTACCCCATATATTATAGTAATTTTATTATATATAACTAATGTATATAATAAATATATAATAACTATAATAACTAATCTTTGACCTATTCCAGAACTTTACTCTAAGTTTATACTTGGATTTGAGAAACTGTGGAAAATAGTATCAAGCAAATTTTCATTTTTCATAAGTTGAACATTACATGGCTTGGCTCTGAAGTGATTGTAGTAAATAGGGTTCAGTGGCTTCTCTCAAAGTGGTGCTGATATTAGGAATAGAAGAGGCTACATACTGAGCTAAATTATGTAACATCAAGTGTTAATGGGTTGGTTCTTTGTCTCATGAATTTGGAGAATGAAATCCATGGACCCAGGATGAGAGCAAGTTAACAATATTTGTTAGAGAAATAAAGAAAGCAGAGCTCTCAACGAGAGAGAGGTTGCAAAACAAGAGTGCCAATGTGTGTCAGTTATTTAGGTTTTTTTTTTGATACTAAGTATTGAAATCAGGGGTATTTAATCACAGAACTACATCCCCAACCCTTTTTATTGCTTTTCTCTTTTTTTTTGAGACAGTGTCTCAATAAGTTGCTTCAGATCTTGCTAAATTGCTGAGACCAGCTTTAAATTTGTGTTACTCCTGCCTCAGCCTCCTGAATGTCTCCAGGTTTCTATGAACTTTTTCTGTGCCTATAGTTGATTGATGGGATGACAAATAAACAGAATTCAGAAAGGGGCCAATCAACTCTATTTTCTTCTTCAGCAAATCTGGAGAAAAATGATTTCTAAGCCTTAAGTGGTGTAAGAGTGGGGGCAAAGGTGTGTTAGTGCAATACAAAGTACGTTTTGCAGTTGATCGTGTCTAGGGTCTGTTAAGGAAGAGTACCTGTGAATAGAAAAAGCTGGGGTCAGAAACTTGATTTTCAATTCCTCTCCTCCTCATTTTTGAATCCAGGTTGCCTATGGTTGTCTATCTTCCTGTCTTTGTATCTATACATGCATATTTGCCCAGTCTGGGGCTCTTAAGACAAAGAACCTCACAAATTAGTCCTCTGCTTAAATGAGGAAGGGATAACCATCCCAATAGATAGATAGACATACAAGCACTTCAAATAGCCCATAACACTTCAACAACTGACTGGATCAATAACACAGTGGAGGAAATGTCAGAGAAAGAATTTAGAAAATCTATAATTAAAATGTTCAGTGAGCAACAGGAAAACATAGGGAAGGAAGTTAGAGAAAATACAGGAAGTGAACAAGTCATTTCAATACAGAGATAGAGATTCAGAAAGAGAACCAAACAAATCCTGGTGATGAAAGACTCAATAAACCAAATTAAAAATTCAGTGCAAAGCATTACCAAAAGCATCAGTGCAAAAGCATCAATCTGTTTGAAAACAGATTGCTAGACCTTGAAAACAAACTATATAATCTTAAAAATAAAGGTGATCATAAACAAAAGGTTGAGATTGCAACTAGAATATTAAAAAAATCTGGGATAATACCAAGAGACCAAATTTAGAAAGTATTGGGATAGATTAAGAATCCAAATATAAAGTAAATAAATTAACAAATTTTCAATAAAATATTAGAAAATATTCCAAATTTGGGGAATGAAATGGAAATTCAAATACAAGATATGTACAGATCTCCAAATTGAAACACAATAGACATTCTCCAAGACATTGCAATTAAAATGCTCAATACACACAATAAGAACAGAATTTGTAAAACTGCAAGAGAAAAATAGCAGATCGTATTTAGGGGTAAACCAATTAGGATTTGAACTTATTGCTCAACCCAGACTCTAAAATCCAGGAGGGCTTGGAATAATATACAGAAAACTCTGAAAAACAAAAATGGGTGCCAAAAAAGTTTATTATACCCAGCATAATTATCCTTTGAATTTAACATGAAATAAAAATTTTTCAAGATGATCAGAAATTAAAAGAATTCATTACCACAAAAACTGCACTATAGAACCACTCAATGAAGTAGTTCATAAAAAAGAAATGAAAAATAATAGTGAAAATGAGCATAGCAAGGAATTTCACCAGAAGAATAGTCAATTAAAGGAGACTCAATTCTGAATTAAATATTAAAAACAAACCAAATGACAGGAAATAGAAATTATATATGTATATATTTATATATAAATATATATTCATATATTTAATATAATATTAATATAATTTAATATGTATATATAAATATATGCATATTTATATATTTATATACATATATATATATATATATACATATATATATTTATCTCATACTACACAAAGGAGCCAAAAACTTTCCCTGGAGAAAAGATAGCCTATTCAATAAATGGTGCTGGGAAAATTGGAAACCCATATGTAACAAAATTAATTTAAACCCCTATCTCTCACCCTGCATGAAACACAACTCAAAGTGAGACTTAGCTACTAGGCCAGAAAATTTGAGCCTAATAGAAAAAAAGAAGGCCCCAATCTTACCATGTTGGCCTAGGATCTGACTTCCTTAACACAACTCCTAAAGTGCAAAAAGTAAAATCAAGAATCAATAAATAAAATAGATTCAAACTAAAGCGCTTCTTCTCAGCAGAGGAAACAAGCAATAATGTGAAGAGAAAACCTACAGAATGGAAGAAATCTTTACCACATGCACCTCAGATAGAGCATTAATCTCCAGGATATTAAGAACTCAAAACACTTTACACCAAGAAAACAAATAATCCAATCAATAAATGGGCCAAGGAACTCAACAGACACTTTATAGAAAAAGAAATACTATCAATCAACAAATATATGAAAAAATGTTCAAACTCTTTAGCAATTAGAGACTTGCAAATCAAAACTACTCTAAGATTTCATCTCACCCCAGTCAGAATGGCAATTATCAAGAATACAAACAACAATAAATGTTGGCGAGGTTGTGTGGAAAAAGGTACATTCATACATTGCTGGTGGGACTGCAAATTGGTGCAACCATTGTGGAAAGCAGTATGGAGATTCCTCAGAAAATTTGGAATGGAACCACCTTTGACCCATCTATCCCACTCTTAGGTTTATACCCAAAGGATTTAAAAGCAGCATACTACAGTGACACAGCCACATCGATGTTTACAGCAGCTCAATTCACAATAGCTAAACTGTGCTAGCCACAGTTTAACCAACTTAGGTGCCCTTCAACAGATGAATGGATAAAAATGTGGTATATATCTATCTATATATATATGTCACATCATGTATATATATGGATATGTTGGAATATTACTCAGCCTTGAAGAAGAATGAAATGATATTATCTGCCAGTAAGTGGACAGAGCTAGAGAATATCATGAATGAAACAAGCCAACCCCCCAAAATCAAAAGCTCAATGTTTTCTCTGATATGCGGAAGCTAACTCCCAATAAGAGGGTGGGTGTTGCTAGGGAAGAATAGAGTTACTTTAGATTAGGTAGAGGTGAGTGAAGAAAGGAGAGGGGGTATGGGAATGGGAAGGACAGTAGAATGAATCAGACATCATTATCCTATGTACATATGCAACTATACAACTGGTGGGATTCTACACCATGTATAGCCAAAAAATGAGAAATTATACTCCATTATATATGATGTATCAAACTGCATTCTACTTTCATGTATAACCAATTAAAACAAATAAAAAATTAACAAAAAAGAAGAAAGCAACAATTTTGGAGAAAAGAAAGGGACAGAAACATAAGTATAATTTATAAGACTTAGAAACTAGATAATTGATGACTAACTGCAGTACTACTTATCTTTGAAATTGTTTGTTAAACTTGTATCAAAGGTTATTAGAGGGTGACTTCAATGAAATGGTGGGGTAGGGACCCCTCAAAATCATCCCCTCCATAAAAACAATGAACCATGCAAAAATTGTTAGGATCAATTTTTCCAGAACTCTAGAAAATAGCCAAAGTCTTGCACAATCTGGAAAATATTGATTAGAGAAAAACAGATAAATTTCAGTAAGAGTGAACTTTGTTGCACTTGAAATTATTCTATTTCCATTCTCCTCTTTGCAGTTCTCCAGCAGTCTTAAAAATCAACTGCCCATGATCACAATGGAAACTAACAGTCTGGCAGCCATTGAAGTGGCAAAATGATGTTGGAGCTCCTTCCCAGTCCCATTCCCAGAGAATGGTCATTATTTAACTTGTCCTGTGTTATTTTTGGAGACATCATTTGCAAAATTGCCTTTATTTGATTTGAGTTGGAGTTCGTGGAATGCAAAATTCTTTACTCCAGGGTTTTTTTTTTTAAATAATCAGAGGCAATTCTTCAATATCATGACTGCCTCAGCTGGGAGACAACCTTTGGGGTAGACAATAGACTAATAAAAAAGTTAAGGAAAAAAACAGAAACAACATGTCTATGGAAGGCTTTGAAATATTCAGATGTATTCCTGGGGATGAAGGACCTATACACATGAATAGAGTGCTGTGCAGCCTGGGGCTGCATAGAAGCTCAGGAAAGAATGAAGGTGGCCCTGAATTCTCACCCCTGACTAATCTTAGGAGTCTAGAATAGCAGGAAATGAAGACTAAGGCAGAATCAAAAATTGTTTGGGTGTTAAAGGTGTGTCACCACATGCTCATCAAGCCCTTTGACAAAGATGGGAAGACTGATTGATTCCAACATTTAAGGAAATCTTTTTCCAATCATTAACTAACCACTAAACTAATTGAATAAGGAGAACTTATGTCCACATATGGCCATGCATGTTGTGTTCATACTGACATTACTTATAATAGCCCAAACTGGAAAATGCCCAAATATTCATCAACAGATGAATGTATAAAGAAAATGTGCTTCATCCATACAATAGAATTTTCTTCAGCCATAAAAAGAATGAAGCATTTATTACTTCTATAACATGTGTGAACCTTGAAAATATTATGCTAAGTCGAAGAAGCAAGACATAAAATGATACATATTTTATGATTTCGTACATATAAAATTTCTTCAATAGGTCAATCCATGGAGATAGAAAGTAGATTAATGGTTTCTAGTTGGGTGGAGGGGGAAAGAGTGAGTGATTTTTTGTTAAAGGAGGAGGTGAAAACTTGCCAGAATTACAGAGTTGTTATGGTTGACGAACTCTGTAAATATCCTAAAAGCCACTGAATTGTACTCCTTAACACAATAAACTTTATGCTAATTAAAGTGAACTATGTCTTAATAAAAATTAATATAAAAGAAAAAATCATCTCTATAACATTGAATGTAAATGGTCTAAACTCTTCAATCATAAAAAACAGATTGGCAGATTGGATTAAAAAGCAACTCCACAATATGTTGTTTGCAAGAGACTCACCTTACAGACAAAGACATCCACAGACTGAATGTGAAATGATGGAAAAATATAAGCCATGTAAATTATAGCTGGAAACAAACAGAAGAAGCTACTCTAATTTCACATAAAGTGGACTTAAAGCCAAAATTAATCAGAAGAGAAAAAGAATATCACTTCACACTTATTAAAGAAATCATCCAAAACCAAGATGCAATGGTATATGTAAATAAAACAACCTCTTCTCAATATTAAGAATGAATTAGGCCACTAAACAATAATGGTGGGAGATTTCAACACACCTTTCCCACCACTAGATAGATCATTCAGACATAAACTAAGATTCTTCAGAGCAAAAAATACTGTATATCAAATGGACCTAACAGACATCTATAGAATATTTACTCCAACAACAACTCAGTTTACTTTCTTCTCAGCAACACATGGAACATTTTCTAAAATAGACCATATAATGATCACAAAGCAAATCTTAGCACTTAGAGACAATACTTTGCATGCTACCAGTCCATGGTGGAATGAAATTAGAAATCAATGATAAAATAAAAATCAGAAACCACTGTATCACCTGGAGATTAAATAATACATTTTGACTGATGAATGGATAGCAGAGGAAATCAGGGGAGAAAGAAAAAAATTCTTATAAGTAAATGAGAATAGTGCTACATCAAAATCTCTAGGACAGCATGGAGGGAATTCTATGAAGAAGGTTAATAGCATTGAGCTCATCAATTAAAAGAATAGATAGATACCAAATAAATAATCTAACATTACATCACAAGGCCTTAGTAAAAAAAGAACAAACCAACACCAAAATCAGTAGAAGAAAGGAAAATAATTAAAACCAGGCAAAATCGATAAGATTGAGATTAAAAAATACAAAGAGCAACAAAACAAAGAGTTGGCTTTTTGAAAGGATAAAAAAAAATGATAAGCCCTTAGCCAAACTAACTCAAAGAAAGAGGGAAAATTCACCACAAATACTACCAAAAGCCAAAAGATCATCAGAAACTCTTTTGAAAATTTATAATACAGTAAGCTAAAAAATCTTGAAGATATTATGAAGTTCCTAGAGACCCATGAACTACCCAAGTTGAACCATGAGGTCACAGACAATTGTACCAGATCAAAACCAAATGATGAAATTCAAGCAACTATCAAAAGGCTTCTAACAAGAAAAGTCCAGGACCAGACTGATTCTCAGTCAAGTTTTAACAGACTTTTTCTTTTTTTTTTTGGGGGGGGGGGGGTATCGGGGTTTAAACTAGAAAGCACTTGGCCACTGAGCCACATCCTCAGCCCTATTTTGTATTTTATTTAGAGACAGGGTCTCTCTGAGTTGCTTAGCACCTTGCCCTTGCTGAGGCTGGCTTTGAACTTGTGATCCTCCTGCCTCAGCCTCCCTACCCACTGGGATTACAGGCATGCACCACCATACCTGGCTTAACAGACTTTTAAAGAAGAATACCAATTCTCTTCAAATTATCCCATTAAATAGAAAGAATGGGAATGCTGCCAAATTCATTCCATAAAGCCATTATCACACTGACACCAAAACCAAGCAAGGACACATCAAGGAAATAAAACTTCATGGCCCATATCCTTGACAAATATAGATACAAAAATTCTTAATAAATTATTGGCAAACCACATACAAAAGCACATTATAAGGATAGTGTGCCATGATGAAGTGGGTTTTATTCCCAGGATGCAAGTTTAGTTCAACATTCACAAATCAATTAATGTAATTCACCACATAAATAAAGTTATGGATGTGAATCATATGATTATCTCAATAGAGAAAAAAAATTAACAAAGTACAAGCCTCATTCATATTTAAAACACTAGAGAAATTAGGAACAGAAGAACCCTACACTGTAGAGGCGATATATGACAAACCCAAGGCCTACATCATACTAAATAGAAAATGACTAAGCATTTCCTCTAAAAATAGAAAGACAAGGATGCCCACTCTCCTCACTCCTATTCAACATACTCCTTAAAACACTAGTCAGAGCAATCAGAAAAGGGAAGAAAATTAAAGACATACAAATAAGAAAGTAAGAGGTCAAATTATCTATTTTCCAATGACATAATTCTATACTTATATGATCCAAAAAGTTCCATCATAAGACATTCAGAATTCATAAACAAATTTATTAAAGTAGCAGAAAACAAGATGAATGCACATAACTCAATTGTTTTCCTATACTCCAAGAATGGAACTAGCAAAAAAAAAATTACGAAAAGTATCTACCAAAATAACCTCAAAAATAAAATATTTGGGAATAAATCTATCACAGGAAGTAAAGTACCTCTTAAATAAAAAAAAAACCAAGAAAAACTGAAGAAAAAAATTGAAGAATGACTCTATGCAATCCATCCTTTCTCCATTCTTCTCCTACCTCCCTCCACCGCTGTTATGTGTCATCAACCACTTATCAGAGAAATCATTTGGCCTTTGGTTTCTTGGGATTGGTTTATTTCATTTAACATGATCTTCTCCAATTCCATCCATTTACCTGCAAATGTCATAATTTTATTATTCTTTATGGCTAAATAATATTCCATTGTGTATATGTACCACAGTTTCTTTACCATTCATCTATTGAAGGGCATCTAGGTTGGTTCCACAATCAAGCTATAGTGAATTGGATGCTATAAACATTGATGTGACTGCATCACTGTAGTATGCTGATTTTAAGTTCTTTGGGTATAGGCCAAGGAGTGGGGTCAAATGGTGGTTCCATTCTGAGTTCTCTAAGGAGTCTCTATACTGCTTTCCAGAGTGACTGCACCAATTTGCAACTCAACCAGCAATTTATGAGTGTACATTTTTCCCTACATCCTTGCCAACACTTATTATTGCTTGTCTTCTTGATAATAGGCATTCTAATTGGGGTGAGATGATATCTTAAGGTAGTTTTGGTTTGCATTTCTCTTATTACTAGAGATGTAGAACATTTTTCCACGTATCTGTTGATTGCTTGTAGATCCTCTTCTGTGAAGTGTCTGCCCATTTCCTTAGCCCATTTATTGATTGGGCTATTTGTATTCTTGGTGTAAAGTTTTTTGAGTTCTTCATAAATTCTGGAGATTACTGCTCTATCTGAAATATATGTGGCAAAGATTTTCTCCCACTCTGTAGGCTCTCTCTTCACATTGCTAACTGTTTCCTTTGCTGAGAGAAAACTTTTTAGTTTTAACCTATCCCAATTATTGAGTCCTGCTTTTATTTCTTGTGCTTTGGGAGTGATGTTAAGGAAGTCTGGTCCTAGGCTGATATGATGAACATTTGGACCTACTTTTTCTTCTACTAGGTGCAGGATCTCTTGTCTAATTTCTAGGTCCTTGATCCACTTTGAGTTGAGTTTTGTGCAGGGTGAGAGATAGGGGTTTAGTTTCCTTTTGCTGCATATGGATTTCCAGGTTTCCCAGCACCATTTGTTGAAGAGGCTATCTTTTCTCCATTGTACGTTTTTGGCTCCTTTGTCAAGTATGAGATAACTGTATTTATGTGAGTTTGTCTCTGTGTCCTCTATTCTGTACCATTGGTCTACCTGCCTATTTTGGTGCCAATTCTATGCCATTTTTGTTACTATTGCTCTGTATTATAGTTGAATATCTGGTATTATGCTACCACCTGCTTTGCTTCCTGCTAAGGATGTCTTTAGCTATTCTGGGTCTCTTATTCTCCCAAATGAATTTCATAATTGCTTTCTCTATTTCTGTAAGGAATGTGATTGGGATTTTAATTGGAATTGTATTGAATCTGTCTAGCTCTTTTGGTAGTATGGCCATTTTGACAACATCAATTCTGCCTATCCAAGAACATGGGAGATCTTTCCATCTTCTAAGGTTTTCCCTAATTTCTTCCTTTAGTATTCTGTAGTTGTCATTGTAGAGGCCTTTCACCTCTTTTGTTAAATTGACTCCCAGGTTTTTTTTTTTTAGGCTGTTGTGAATGGGGTAGTTTTCCTAATTTCTCTTTCAGACGATTCATCACTTATGAATAAGAATGCATTAGATCTTTGAGTGTTGATTTTATATCCTTCTAAATTACTGAATTCATTTATGAGTTCTAGAAGTTTTCTGGTGGAATTTGTCGGCTCCTCTAAATATAGAATCATATCATCTGTGAATAGTGATAATTTAAGTTCTTCTTTTCCTATTTGTATTCCTTTTATTTCTTTAGTCTGTCTAATTGCTCTGTCTAGAATTTCAAGGATGATGTTGAATAGAAGCAGCTAAAGAGGGCATCCCTGCCTTGTTCCAGTTTTCAGGGGGAATGCTTTCAATTTTTCTCCATTTAGAATGTTTGTTGGCTGTAGGCTTAGCATAGATAGCCTTTGCAATGTTAAGGAACGTTCCTACTATCCCTATTTTTTCTAATGTTTTGAGCATGAAGGAGTGCTGTATTTTATCAAATGCTTTTTCTGCATCTATTGAAATAATCATGTGATTCGTAACTTTAAGCCTGTTGATGTGGTGAATTACATTTATAGATTTCTGGATGTTGAACCAACCTTGAATCCCTAGGATGAAACCCACTTGATCATTGTGCACTATCTTTTTAATATACTTTTGTATGTGATTTGCTAAAATTTTGTTAAGAATTTTTGCATCTATGTTCATTAGGGATATTGGTATGAAATTTTCTTTCCCCAACTTCTCTTTGTTTGTTTTTTTTTTTTTTTTTTTTTTTTTTTTTCTGTATCCGGGTGATATTAGCTTCCTAGAATGAGTTTTGGAAGGGTTCCCTCCTCCTCTATTTCATGGAATACTTTGAGGATATTGGAATGAGTTCCTCTTTGAAGGTCTTGTGGAACTAAGCTGAGAATCCATCTGGCCCTGGACTTTTCTTGGTAGGTAGGCTCTTGATGACTTCTTCAATTTCATTGCCTGAAATTAAATCTTATGCTTAAACACTTGGTCCATTTTGAGTTGATTACTGTGTATAGTGTAAGATAAGGACTGAGTTAGTCAGGTTTTGCATTGCTGTGACCAAAAGACCTGACAAGAACAATTTTAGAAGACAAAAATTTCATTTGGTGCTCATAGTTTCAAAGGTCTCAATTCATTGATGGCCAACTCCATTGTTCTTGACGCAAGATGAGGCACAACATAATGGCCAAAGGGTGTGGAGGGGAAAAGCAGCTCAGCACATGGCAAACAGGAAGCAGAGAGAGGAATCCACTCACCAGGGAGAAAAGTATGTATGCCTTCTGTGATATACCTTCTGCAGCCACACCCTACCAGCCTCCTATATTTACTACCCATTTAATTCATTCAAGTAAATTAATTCACTTATTTCATGATCTAAACTTTCTTGCATTGTTTCACACATGGACTTTTGGGGGTGTCTCATATTTAAATCATAACAAGGACCAAATTTATTTTTCTTTCATTCCTTTGTTTTTTATATTGCATGCAGACATCTTATTTTCACCAACGACATTTACTGAGAAAGTTGTATTTTCCTTATTGTGTATTCCTGAGAATTTTAACAAGGATTGTTTGATAATATATGTGTGTGTCTGTCTACAGGCTTTGTAGCCTATTCCATTGATCATTGGTTTGTATGCCTCATTCTATGCCAGTACAATACTGTTTGGGGGTATGACACTAAAATCATAGGCAACAAAAGAAAAAATAAACAAGTAGGACTTTATCAAGCTCAAAAGATTTTCCACACACACAAAAATATGAATTTATAAAATTAAAAGAAAATCCATGGAATAGAAGATAGAATTTGCAAACAATATATCAAATAAGTGATTAATATTGAAGACATATAAGGAACCTAAAAATTTAGTCCCTTAAAACCAAATGAGCCAATTAAAAACAAGCAAAGAACCCAAATAAGAATTCCCCAGAGGAGAACATATAAATAGCAGCAGTTATATGAAAAAAATGTTGATTATAACTACACATTAGAGAAATGAAAATCAAACCCCAGATGAAATATCACCTCACTTCTCTTTTCATGGCTATTTTCAAAACATAAATAGATGAAAAATGTTGATGATATTGTGGAGAGAAGACAACCTTTAAAACTGTGGGAATGTAAATTAGACTGCTGTTATGGAAAAAGGTTGGAGGTTCCTCAAAAATTAAAAAATACAGCTACCATATGATATACGAATCCCACTTCTGGGAATGTATTTACAGAAAGTAAAATCATTAACTCACAGAGGTATTTGCATTTCCTGTCCATTGCAGGAAAATGAATAATACCCAAAATATGGAAGCAATGTGTCTGTTGAAAGATGAACGGGTAATGCATTTTTACATACATATACACAGAAAAACATTGTGTTTCCTTAAAAAAGAAATGAATCATGCTCTTTGTGATAATATGGATAAACTTGGAAAACATTATGCTTAATGAAATAATCCAGACATAGAAAGATAAACACTATATGATGTCACTTATATTTGCAACCTAAAAAGTTAAATTGATATAAACAGTAGAAGGGTGGTTACCTGAGTTCAGCATTATAATGCAGAAATGGAAGAGATTTTGATCAATGGCTACAGAAAAACAGGATTTAATAAATGTTTAGATTGAAAAAATTGGTTACTCAAAACTATATTAAAATGCTACAAAAAAGTCTTCACTTATTTTCAAATTTGTTTAATTGTGCACATACGCTACTACTCAAAAACGTTTAAATTTCTGGATAGAAATAAAGTGAAAGATGAATATTTATAGTGTACCCATTTACAATAAAATGCATCATTTCAATAAATAAAATTAATCATAGGTTATATTACATAAATTAAGACACAAACTTGATTTAAGAGAAATTGTATTTTATTTTTATTAATCACATTTATTTTAAAACATAAAAACATGAAATTATACATATTAAATGGGTAACAGGTGGTTTTAATAAATGTATGAGTTGTATAATGTTCAGGTTGTGCATATCTTTAACTTCAAACATTTATCAAGTTATTGTAAAAACTTGCAAAATCCTTTTGGGTAGCTCTTTGAAATGTCCACTATATTTTATCATCTATAATCACCATACTACACAATAGTACATGAAAACTTCTTTCTCCTATATAAGAGTACTATAATAGTCAGTGATCCAATTTTTCCCCTTCCATCACTCCCTAGCAATTTCCCCAACCTCTGATAACCACAATTCTCCTCTCAACAGCTACAAGGTCAATTTGATCCCACAAATGATTAAGATCACATAGCGCCTGGCTTTCTGTGCCTGGGTTATTTCATTTGTCATAACCAACTCCAACTCCACAGATGTAGAAAGTAACAGGATTTTATTATTTTTATGACAGAATATTTTTACATTGTACATGCACCACATATTTTTATTGTTTCTTCAGTTTTGTACCCTTAGGCTGTTTCCATTTCTTGATTATCGTGAATAGTGCTGCAAAGAACATGGGAGCGCAGATGTCTCTTCAACATGCTCATTTCTTCTCCTTTGGAAATATATTCAGTTGTGAGAATTTTGGACTGTATGGTAATGCAATTTTAAAGGTTTTTGAGGAATGCCTGCACAGTTCTATTTAATGTGTACACTACTTACATTCCCACCACAGTGTGTAAATGTTCCCTTTTCTCCACGTTCTTATTGCACTTGTCACCACTTTGTCACTTTCAGAAAAGCTATCCTAACTGGTGTGAAGTGATATGGTTTTGATTTGTTTTTCCCTGGTGATTAGTAATGTTGAACAATTTTTTCAAAGGCCCCTGGGTCTCTGATATTTATTCTTTTCAGAAGTGTTTACTAAGGTCTGTGACCCAGGTTTTACTTGGTTTTTGGGTTTTTTGGTATGGAATATTTTGAACTCCTTATAAATTCTCCATGTCAACTTCTGATCAGATACGTAGTTTGCAATTACTTCTTCCCATTATGTGAGTTGGCTTTTCACTCTATTTTGCACTTTGCCACACAGAAACATTTCCATTTTATATAATCCCATTTGTGTATTATTTATTTTGTGTCCCATACTTCTGGGGTCTTCTAAAAAGTTATTTTCCCATTTCAATGTCCAGAAGCATTTTCCCAAGTCTTGTTCTAGTATTGTCCTAGTTTGACATCTTACATTTTAGTGTTTAATCCATTTTAAGTTTGTGTTTGCAATTTGTGAGAGGTAGAGATGTATTTTAATCCTTTTGTATATGTATACCCAATTTTATAGCGCTTATCAAAATTAATTTATAACATTTATTGAAAAAACTGACCTTTATCAACTGCATGTCCTTATTGTCTTTGTTAAAAACAAGTTGATTACAGACTTATTGATTTATTTCTACACTTTCTGTTTGATTCCATCAGTCTATGTGTCTATATTTATGCCACTGACATGCTGTTTTTATAACTAACTAAATGTAGTATATTTTGAATTGAGATAAGGTAATGTTTTCTGTTTAGTTGTATTTGATCAAGATGACTTTGAATTATTTTTATTGTTACAAAAAAAATTTAGGATTGTCTTCTCTACTAATTTTAAGAATATTATGAGAATTTTGATAGAAATTTCATTTGAGTATCTAGGTCAGTTTTGATTGTTCCAGGCAATTTTTTTCATTTTTATTGTCTCTTTTTAGTTATATATGAGAGCAGAACCTTTTTGATATAATTACACAAGCATGGAATACATCTTATTCTACTTAGAGTTCCATTGTTATGGATATACATGCTGGTGGGATTCACTGTGTTGTTTTTATATATGTACATGGGAAAACTATGGCAGATTCATTCCACTGTCTTTCCTTTGCTTATCTCCACCACTTTCCCTGCATTCCCCACTGTCTAATCTACTACACTTCTATTCTTCCCCTCACTGCCCCCTCCCTTCCACTTATCAGAGAAAATATTTGACTTTTGGTTTGGGAGGCCTAGGCAATTTACCTAGCATGATAGTCTCTAGAACCATTCAATTGCTGGCAAATGTAATAAAGTCATTCTTCTTTATGCCTAAGTAATACTCCATTTAGTATATATACCACTTTATCTATTTATTTATGAAGGAAACCCTAGGTTGGTTCCATAGCTTAGCTACTGTGAATTGAGCAGCAATATACATTGATGTGGCTTCATTACTGTAGTATACTGATATAAAAAATATTCAGAATCTCTAGCAATTAGAGAAATGCAAATTTAAACTACACAGAGATTCCATTCCACTCCAGTCAGAATGGCAATTAGCAAGATTACAAGTAGCAATAAAGTTTGGTGAGGATGTGGGGGAAAAGGTACACTTATACATTGCTGGTGAGACTGCAAATTGGTGCTACCACATTGGAAAACTATATGGAGATTCCTCAAAATCTTGGAATGGAACCACCATTTGATCCAGTTTATCCTACTCCTTGGTATATATCCAAAGGTTTTATAGACATTTTAACAATATTAATGCTTTCCATCCAAGAACATGGGATGTCTTTACAATTTATTATTTTGTATGGTGATTTTCTATCCTACAGTTTTGTTAAATTTATTTTGTAGTTTATGTTGTACTTTGTTGGAGTCTTTCACATTTTCTACATAAAAGATAATATCATTTGCAACCAGGGACAAATTTGACTTTTTTTCTAGTTTGTCCACCTTTCATTTCTTTCTCTTGCTGACTGATCTTTTTGCATTTATCAAGAATATTGGCATGTATTTTTGTTTATTCATTATGTTTATCAAAGTTTTGTATCACGATAATGCTGACCTCATGAAATAGGTTTGGATGAATTCCTTTTGATATTTATGGGGAATTTCTTAAGGAGAATTAGTATTTGTTATGTTTGTAATGTGGTAGAGCTCCATAGTGAAGCTATTTGGCCTTGGGCTTTTCTTTAATGGAAGACATTTTATTACTGATTCAATAATGTTATTTGTTATTCATTTAGGTTTTCTGTTTCTTCCCTATTAAATCCTGATAAGATGCATGTGTGAAGAAATGCACTCATTTCTTCTAGGTTATCAAACTGGTTAGCATGCACTTGTTCATAATTATCTCTAATGATTCCTTGATTTTCTCTGGCATCACTTATACACCTGTGAGTGTACACTTTCTCATGTTTTCTTATTATTCAGTAATGTCTCTTTCTTCATTTTAACATGTTTTCTTTAGCATTTATTATAGAACAGGTCCAGTAGTGATATATTCTCTCAAGTTCTGTTTGGAAAACATTTTATCCCTTCTTCATTTATAATGAATAGCTCTGCTTGACAGTTTTTGTTTTGTTGTTTTTTTCTTCAGTACAGTAAACATTTTATGCCATTCTCTCCTGGTCTGTGTGGTTTCTGCTGAGAAGTCTACTGTCAGTAAATTGGGACGTCCTTATGTATTATTTCTTTCTTTTCTCTTGCAGCTTGAGAATCTTACCTTTATCTTTCACCTGTGAAAGCTTGATTATACGATGTCTTGGTGTAAACTTGATTGAATTAAATATGCCTGGTAATTTAAGACTCCCTAAACCTAGATGTGTGTATCTGTCTTTCTCTAGGTTTGGAAAGCTTTGTTATGTGTTTGAATAAGCTTTCTAAACCTTTGGCATTCTTATGTATATCCAGAACCCACAATAACCTGAATATTCACTCTTTTATTACTGTCCCCAAATTTCCATGATCTTTCTCCGTTTTTCTTCATACCTTTTTCTTTTATCCCTTACAACTGTGTACTTTCAAATAGAATGTTTTCAAACTCATTAATTATTTCATCCATTTGATCTATCATGCTTTGTATGTTTTCTGCTTTGTTCTTAATTTATCAGCACATTTTTAGCTCAAAATTTCTGTTTTACTTTTGTTTCCATGTCTTCTAATTTTTTATATTAGAGTTTTGATTATTTACTCTGAGATTTCTTAAAGTTCACTTAGTTTCCTTAAAATAGTTATTTTGAATTTTCTATATGAGAGTTTTCCTATAGTGGCTCTTCATTCATTTTCTGGCCCTTTATTCTGAGTATTAAGTGAAGTCATGTTTTCCTGAAAGTGCTTCATTCTTGTTGGCATATAACATCATCTGGACATTGAAAGATTAGATATTTCTTTCAGTCTTCATTATCTTGCTTTCCTAATGACCCTCTCTCCAGAAATTCTAAGCATGCTGCTTATTATTTTTGAGACTGAAATCATTTCTACTGTTTCAGCAAAGGATGTGCCCAATCCAAGTTTACTGGTGTATTGATGGTGAATTTTGTCAAAGTTTCAGAACTATAGGATGATCTGTTTTCAGATTGATCCCTTATTCACAGATGGTGTTTTGTTTGGAAGGAACAAGGAGAGTACCTAGAAAGGGTAATTTGTCCCCAAGGGTATGTCCAGATGTCTCATCAACAGTCAGTGGCCTGAGGCCAGTTACTGAAAGATTTCATTCTGAATCTATGAAGAATCACCATGGAGGCACCAGCTTTAGGCTCCTATGTCATGTCTATGGCCACACACATCATCTATCTGCTATACTCTCAATTCAAAGCCTGCCAAGACAGGTACAGAACCGAGGAAGGACAAGATACTTACTGGATTTTGGATAGACTACTCAGTGCTGGTCTGAGTTGCCTATTGATGATGTGAACTCATGGCCTATTATTGCCTCAGTAAGTCATAGGTAATGCTTTCTGGAACAGAAATCCAAGAGACTAGGGTCAAAAATATTTTAGAATCATAGCTAATCCAGAGGCTTTTTATTCAGGATTATCTAGGACTTGGGCCTGTTAGGAACTCTCTGATTTGGGATTTCAATAATCTATTATGTTCCAGGGCAAAGTCTTGATCTTACTACCCAGTCCTACAATGCATGACAGGGTTGCTCCCCATGCTCTCCTGCCCAAAGTTAAGGTTGGGGTTGTGAAGACACATCCTTGTCCATATGAACTGATACTAAGCTGGGTCATTCCTGTGTCTCACAGCTATGAGAACCTGCACTTTCTCCAGGGTACACTAAGACTCATACCTCAGTTGAACATGATACAAGGAAAATATAAATCTGTCCCACTAGGGTAGAAGTCTCTGTCTTGTACTGTGTATGTTCTAAAGCTCTGTTAGTACTAGCCAGACATTAGTGGTGCTGTCAAAAGTTGGGGAACAGGTAGTTGAAACAGTCCCTTTGCCATCAATGCTAATACTAAGTTGGGTTGCACATGAGTCTCAGCCACAGCAATGATCACAATCTGTAGGCAGAGAGATGTGCTCTAGCCCTACTCTGAGGCTGGTAATGATAAAACTTGAAACTCAACTCTTTTCTACTGCTATCAAGGTTACTGCCTGATGCCATAGCAAAACTAGAAGCTCCATCTATGAGCTCCAACCTGTGTATAAGTTACCTTCAATTTTTACCAGATGCCAGGGTCTCACTGTAGTGATTCTGGCAATGAGCTCTAAGACAAAATCTTATGCTAGTTTTATTGTGCTTTATCGTCATCTGTCGCCCGCAACAAAGACACGATCCCGGGAATGTGTATGCAGCTCT
>JAJEJO010002001.1:149959-178186 GCA_020662805.1 Glaucomys volans
AATATAGTTATAGTAGGTTAGTCTGTAGTATTGACTTGGTATGTCATGGCTACCATCATTCCTGCTGGAATTGGTTGTGGGATTCAAGGGTAATGTCTAAAATGAATTACTTCTCCCTTCCTCAAGTGAGAAGCAACTTTATCCTAGCTGCACTTTTTGGTGTTGTGGGAGAGGTGGCATGGTCAACACTTTCCATCCTGCTTTTTCAATGTATCTTTTTTTGTTGTTGTCATTATACTAATATCAGGCAACATGGACTCTTATCTAGTTTCACTAGATTTTATAACTGTTCAAGTCACGTCTGTGGAAAGATAATCAATGGAAGATAATACTCAGCTGCCAACCTGGTTTGGGTTAAATTTTTTAAAAAGTAATATTGAAAAAAAGCAATACCCAGAAAGTTAGGGATCATATGTTCTATTTCATATGTGGAAACTAGAGAAAAATATTTTAAAAGAGACCTCATAGTAGGGAATGATGGTGCATGCCTCTAATCCCAGAGGCTCAGGAAGCTGAGACAGAAGGATCAAGAGTTCAAAGCCAGCCTCCACAATGGCAAGGCACTAAGCAACTCAGTGAGACCCAGTCTCTAAATAAAACACAAAAAAGGGCTGGGAATGTGGCTCAGTGGTTGAGTACCCCTGAGTTCAATCCTGGTACCAAAAGGAGAGAGAGAGAGAGAGAGAGAGAGAGAGAAAGACTTGATGAAAAGGAATCAGAGGGAGGAGGGGAGTAAAAGATAGATACTAGATAATGAAGTATATCAAATGTATTATGTGCATGTATGAATATGTCATAACAGATGACACTAATATGCATAATCATAATATACATATATTATGCAAAAAATAAAAAAGGGAAAATGAAAGGAGAAATTTTATTGCTGTCAATATTTTCTTTCCTACAACAATATATTTTAAAGACTCTTGAGTATCAAATTATGTTGTGTTTGAGTTAATAACTTTAGATTATTATTAAGCTTTTCTTACCTTCACTTACACAAAAGCACAAGAATAGTATTCTTGATTTTTTTATTTTTCCCTCATTTTACAAGTAGTTTAGTAATATTCTGTTCCATTTTTACACACAATGAAACATTCTTAGGAAAATTAAACACTTTCCCCAATTATTTTCCCAATAATGTTTGGGTGTCTCAGCACATGAGGACATTAGTCATTAAGTACTTGTAAGGTACACTAAAAATTTGTTGTGATTTAACAAACTTTAATTACAAGAAGGATATTTCAGTGGAATTTAGAAATAGTAAATGTTAATTACCATTTGGTGTTAGCATTTTCATATTTTAAAAGTAGAAACTGAAATATGATATCAGGGTTTATATTCAAAATATTTAGCTTCCAAATACCTAAAGGAATAGAAGTTGTTTTTATCTTTTGAAGGTCACTTTTATTACAGACTCCTCTTAGAACATGCATTTTAAATTTATATGGTGTTCCTAGTTTGTTTATGAAATACTCATTTGGACTAATTTAACACAATGAGAATAATCACCCAGACCTCAGCTAGTCTTATTCCTAAAATGTTTCATATTAATTGCACCTGGGAATGTTTTAGACATAGCTGGGGACTAAGAAATAGGATTAAAAGAGCACTAAGAAGATAAGCTTTCAATAGTGTTTCCTAATTCATTGATTATACAATCTATGTTACTATTGCCTCTATAAATTTTATTGCTTGGGATAAATGATAATTTGGAAATTTTCCCCAAGTAATGTGAATTTAGAATAACAGTCAGCTATAATTTCTGAGCAACAATAATCTGACAAGCAGATTACGCCTAGTAAATTTTTGCATCATTGTTCAGTTTGGATTTGGCTGAAGCGAGAAGATGAAGATTAGGGTGAATGTTTGGCATAAAAAAGCATGATAACAAGGAACTTGGAAAAGTTCTCCATAACTCTGAAATCTCTGTTAGTCAATTCACAAATATTTTAAAATTTATGAGACTAATGTTAGTGTGTTCTTAGTGAAATTAACATTAGTCCCATAGATTTCAAACAGCTGTGAATTGATGGGCAAAGGTGAAAAGTATGAGAAACTACATATATAAGTATATAGATAACTGTTATAGTGAAACTACCAATTTCAATTAGAGATGAGAGCTATAGGCTTTTACATGGCCTATGTCATCTATCATTTTTTTAAGTCAGCACTAGATCTTCATTCACCCAGTGAATAATAGCTGAGAGAGGAAAATAAGATAGTAATAATATGCTAGGAATTTGTATGGTGATAGATAGAAGTCATATATTAATCTTATAATTAAACAGCAAAGTATTTCTGTTAGTTAACTTTTCATCACTGTGACCAGAATTTCCACCAAGAACAGGTTAGAGAAGGGAACGGTTATTTGGGTGCATGGTTCTGAAAACATCTGAAGGTTTAGTCCCATAGTTGGCTGACTCCCATTGCTTTAGACCAGAGATTAGGCAGAATATTAAGGTTAAAAGGCATGGTGGAGAAATGTTGCTCAATTCAAGGCAGCCAGGAAGCAGGAGGGATGGGGCTGCAGAAAAGATAAACACCTTCAGGCTATAACCCCAGTAACCCACCTCTTCCAGCCATGCCCCACTTGCCTATAGTTAACACCTGGCACAGTATCATTTCATAGCCTAATCATCTTACCTCTGAACATAACCTGATCATTTCACCTCTGAACATCTGTGCATTAACACAGGAGGTTTTTAAGGAAAACTCATATTCAAACCATAATACACGTATACTTAAATGTGACATATTTAGCCTAATTCACAAAAAGTAGGCATCTCTGTAACTTTAAACTGGTTACCAGTATAGAAATATGAGCTTGCTGATTAAGAATTTTTTTCTTTTTTTAATTTTGATTCATTGTACACAAATGGGGTAAAATTATTGTTTCTCTGGTTGTACACAAAGTAGAGTCACACTATTTGTGTAATCATACATGTATATGGGGTAACGATGTTTGTCTCATTCTGTTATTTTTCCTTCCCCTACCCCCTCCCCACCTCATTTTCCTCTATACAATCCATCCTTCCTCCATTCTTGCCTCCCTCCCACCCCCCATTATGTATCATCATCCACTTATCAGAGAAACATTCAGTCTTTGATTTTGGGAATTGGCTTATCTCACTTAGCATGATATTCTCCAACTCCATTCATTTACCTGCAAATGTATAATTTTATTCTTCTTTATGATTGAATAATATTCCATTGTGCTGATTAATAATTTTAATGAAAACTCTCACACTTTAATAAATATGAAAAATTGACTATGTCCCATCTCTCGGTTCTGTGAAATATTAGTTCTCTCTTTATATTCTACATCTATGCATACTCTACAGTAGATACCTTTGAATGTGAATCTGTTAAAGTGTACATGATAAGATGATATGTGATTAGAGGTTCCAGGAATGCCTAAATCCTGTTCTTTAATAGTTCATTCAACACTACCACAACATGTATTAAGGGAATACATGAATGGATATCAATGACCAGCCAAAAATATACACCCTATTTTAATAGACAATGGCCTAACTACAAATGTTGAGCTCTAATGAGTTATGGTCAAACTCATTGAGTACTTCTTTTGCATAGTCTAGATGCATCATAGTATTTTTAAGCAAATATGTATAAACCATTGTGGTAAATGCTGAACCTAACCTTAAGTTTGCATATTTCTTTAACCAATAAGGATTTACCTAGGAAAATGCACAAACTAGCAAGAAAAAGGGAGTAAGAATTTCAAAGTCATATATTTCTTTGTATGATTCAAATTTCTTACATTGTACAAGGCTATTAAGTATATAAATATGCTATATAAATATGCTAAAGCATAAGATAGTAAATAATGTAAACTATTATACTACACAAATGCTTTCATTTGTTATCAATAATGTGTTATCCTGCCAAATGCAAATTCATAGTTCTTTTTTACTTGCCTTTGTAGTTTTCTCTGTCTCTCAAAAGGAATAATAAATCTCGACTTCTATGTTCAAACTGTATTTGGCTGAGGGACCAGTTTGCACATTTATATTGAAAGACGGGAAGTAGTTCTTCTACGTGACTTACTAATTGTGTTAGTCAATTTTGTGTCCCTGTGACCAAAGTACCCGACATATACAACTTACAATGAGGAAGGATTTATTTCTTCTCATGTTTCAGAAGTTTCAGCATGTGGTCAGCTGGATCCATCACTTTAGATGCATTCATCTCATCACTGAAATGAGATACAACATCACAGCAGAAGGGCGTGGCAGAGGGAAGCTGTTGGTTCATGGAAACCAGGAAGCACACACACATGAAGGGACAGAGAGTGGGGATAGATTGGTTGGGAATAAGAAATAGCTTTCTATGACATGCCTCATGTGACAAACTTCCTCCATTTATGCTCCACTGCCTATAGTCTCCATCACCTCCCAGTAGTTCATTCAGCTATCAATGGATTAATCCACTAATGAGGGCAGAACCATCATGATCCAATCATTTTCTGAAATTCTCACTTCTCAACAGTGCTAGATTAGGGACCAAACCTTCAACATGTGAGTTTTTGGCGAACATTTCCAATCCAAACTATAGCACTTATCTAAAGTATTTTAATTTAGGTAGAATGTGATTGTACAACTCATTGATTTATGTTTCAATTATTTCCACACCTGTAACAACCAAATAGTAAATAAAGGAATTAATTGGAGATTGTTTAACAAACCACAGTTGAATGGTCAGATATCATATTTGTAGAATTCCAGTCTATGATTCAGTATGTAACTTTCAGCTAGTTAATGACTACAAAGGCTGAGGGGCATATATTTGGAATACATGTTATATAGCATCTTATTGCCCAATTACAAATAACCACATTTGTGACCCTCTGACCATATGGAATCCACAGACATTTTAAAGACTGTATTTTTTATGATGTCTTGGCTGTAACCATAATATGATACGATAAACATAACATTACATGTATGGGACCTACTCTTGCATGCATCTAATTTGCATTCTAATTACATTAGTATTACTTGGCAAATCTCAAGTTCATGTTGTACATATAAATACTATCACAACCTCTATTAGGTATGATTCAATTACAACAGAGTTGAGAAGCAGGCAATGCATTTGATTTTATAGGCTTTAATTGAATCAATCTTAATAGAATCATATTAATATTTATATTTATAATTGTATGGTAGAGCTAAAAATTATTTTAAGAACTTGACATTTTTAAGCTCTTAAAATTGTACAGAGAATCAGGTACAGTGCTACAATCCTTAAAAGATAAGAATTTGGATGCCCATTTTAAAATAAATTCCATCAATGATCTGGATAGGCAAGTCTCTATGCATATGAAAAACATTAGTTCAAGTAGTGAAACAATGATCAATCCATTGGTGAAATAAGCCTGTTTTTCCAAGTTTCCATTAATTTGTTAAAAAGACTTAAAATTCCAGGGAATAGAAATCACTTAACATAGTAATTTAAACAAAATATACAAATGTAATCTAAGATGATTATTTCATAGCTTTCATTTTTTTGTAAAGTATAGTTTCGTGTAAGAAAATACAAGCAATCTTCACAAAACAGGTCCAAAAATCTAATGGAAGTTTTGAGACCCATATTATGTTTCAGATAATTTTAAAGTACAATATGTGGTAATATTTTAATTCAATTTTAGTTTTTTAAAAATGTTTTCCTAGCTTTAAGAACTTAATAATTACTATTTTGTTGGTGATAAAGTGAACGTAAATGAATCTTTCAATTGTTACTAAGTACCTCATAAAATAGAAAAAACTCTAATATTGCTCTTATCTTTCTAGTGCTCTAATTCTATGATCCATTGACAAAGATCTTTCAAAATTTGATATCTAAACGTGAATTTGACTCCAAAATACAATAATAATTCAAAATAAATAATTTCTACATAAATGTAGTACATACTTTATCTAGCATGGTCTGAAGTTTGTAATGTATTTTAATAAATTTTTATATTAATATATTAATGTATTTGTTTAAGAATGCAAGAAGACATTCTAATTTAGCCTGTTTGAAAACAAAAAAACTTCCTTAAAATATGGGATAAGAAATTTTCCACAAGCTGTGTAGAATAGAAATAAGTGTTTTGTATGATTGATTAAATACTCTGTCAAGTAATAAAAACCTAAGTTAAATCAGGGGGCATCATAACTCAGAAAAACATTGCCTATTGATATTGAAATGCTTAGTTTCAATATGTTGTCATCTATCAGAGTAGATTGTTGCTTTAAGTAGAGTACAGTAGTGAATATTTAGAGACATGGTGTTTAGTCATCTAAATTTTATTCCCTTAAGCACATATTACTTACAGAAATATTAGACATATGAAAGAGTCAGCATCTTGACAAAATTGAGATATGTTGAGAATATGAAATCAGGGAAATCAGTGCCAAAAATTTGGGGTTGTTAATAAGTTATATGTGTATTCAAATGGCAGGTAAATTGTTTTAAATGGACTAAACATGTCTGAAATTTAATTTATGCTTTTTTTTTGGAAATGTTTGGGTCATGTTTCAAGGCTTAACCCTGGGTCATATATGGAGAGAAAAAAAATAAGTGGAAATGTAACATGTACTAAATAACTGCAGGGCAGTGACATTATATCATTAACAGTTGTTCGGTTTTTAATGCTTAGTAAGAAAGGTTGATTTAGAAAAACATTTGTGGTGACTGCTGCAATATGCTTTGCCCTTTTTATACAAATTTAATAGAATTTATCTTTTATTTTATGCTTCACTGTATTATGATACATACATCATTTTTGTTATTAACTAATTCATTATATTATTGCAAGAATTCTATGCAAAAACATCCATATTTTCCATATTTCCTGCATATGATGAAAAGCTAAAAAAAGACAAGAATATAAAAACAAAAGCAAAAACTTCCTTACAAATAAGGCAGATGGAGTCTTTTACAGTAGAAATATAAATTCTACATTTGTTATTTTCCAAACTAAAGACTTTTCTCAAAAATATATAATAATTCATGATGAACAATGTCATTTCAGTTTCCATTGACAATGTTTAGTGCCTTTGATTAACAAGAATAAAATTATGACAAGTGAAATAAGCTCATTTGTTTATGATCAGTTATTTTAATAAAATGTAATTCTTAGACTTGATTCCCAGGAATATAAATTATTAGTTATGAAATTCTGAATTAAAGATTTTAGGGTATTTTTATGATATAAAATAATCTAAATAAGTATAGGCATTAACAAAATTTTGAATGTAGTCAAAATTATAAAATAAGCAGTTTTAAAGTAACTTCTCATATTTGATAATTTTTAGTACTTTGTCATTTTATCATGTGGTAAGATTCAATTATTCTGTAAATATTTCATCTATGGTTGTACTAACTTCAAATTTTGATTAATTTTTGACAATTGTTTTTTTTGTCATATTCAAAATATATGTTGATACTATCCTTACTAGATGTATATATCAAGGATATGCTGACCTCCTTACATGAGGTAGGAAATGTCTTCTTTACTGTGGAATAGTTAAATGTTGTCTTCCATTGTCAACAATGTTGTCCTTCATTGTTTAAAATTGCTAGCTAAAAAGTCTATCACTGGTATTTTATTGAATGAATTATTAAATACAGTGCTTCCGATGATTTTATTGAACTTTTTGTATATATACTTTAAGAAATTTTAATAACAAAATTGCCAAAGAATGAATGTGTTCAAATTTATCAGTCTTTAGTTCATTGCATGTTCCTTTAAATTTCTGTAGCACCTGTTTACTTACTACATTTTATTGCAAATAATACTTGTTTTTCTCTTTTTAAGCTATATCCATCTTGGCAGATATTTGTAAATTATGGTTAAATTTGGAGACATATATTACTTTCCTCTTTCACATTAATTTCTGCTTTTTTTATTTCTTTCTAAATAATTTTGATTTTTAAACTCAGTGATTTTAATCTGACTTCCAGTATAAACTATCAAGTATAGTTTGAACTCTGCAGGACCATTTTTTTTTCAATACTGGGATTGAACCAAGAGACACTCTAACAGTGTCCAGCTCCTTTCATTTTTATTTTAATGTAGGGACTCATTAAGTTGCCCAGGCTGTCCTTAAACTTGAGATTCTCCTGCCTCAGATTCCAAAGTAGTTGGGATTTACAGACATTCATTGCCACATCTAGATTATTAGACATTTTTTATACATAACCTTTTTATTTTATTTCAACTGCACATTTTTTGATTTATAATATAATTTCTTCTTCCAAAATATGCTACTTAGAAGTGTATTTCTTAAGTGAATATATGTGGAATTTGTACTTTCATTTTTTATATTTCTAATGTAATACATTGTGATCAGAGAATGTGAGATATATGATATTTACTTGATATTTGTTATAATTCTGCCTTTGGTTTAGAATACGGTTGATTTTCATTCATATATATATGAAAATATAATGTGCTTTAAATGTGTGTGTGTGTATATATATATACATATATATACATATATATAGTGCTTTAAATATCATGCATTTTCCATAAAATTTATTGAAATGTTTTAAATATATCTGTTATATTAAGTATCTTATCAAAAATGTATATTTACTGGGTTTTCATTCTTTAAACCATAATATAAAGAGAGAAGTCTTAAAACCTCCTATTATGTTGTCCTAATTTTTTCCCCTGTAGTTGCATTAATTCCTGCTTTATCTATTTTAGATGCATACAAATAAGTTGTGTGCCAGTAAAATATTTGAAACTCAGGTCTCTAGAAGGAAAAAAGTTACAGCAATTTGTAGTGTGTGTCAATAACGGTAGCATAAATGAGCTGAGTAAGCCATAAAACTGAGGTCACTAGGTACTAGGCTGAGAAAAGATTATAGTCAGCTCTCAAAACTAATAACATCAGACTCTTGTATACCACTTATAAAAATGTACATATTTTGTTAATCAGCTTTTCATTGCTTTGATCCAAATACCTGGCAAGAACAACTTATTTTGTCTCACAGTTTCAGAAGTCTTCATCCAAGGTCAGCCAACTTTATTGCTCTGGGTCTGAAGTGATGCAGAATATTATGGGAGCACAGGAATGACCAAAGAGAGCTGGTCAGCTCATGTCAGCTAGGAAACACTGAGAGAGGGTTGGCACAGAAAGAAGAAGGTGACAGGGACAGGAGTAGTCCAAAGTCACTTCCACCCCATGACCTACTTCCTTCAGCGATGCCCACCCAGTTGTACATTAAAATTAATAATCCCCCAAATGGATTAAACCATTGATGGGATTACAACATTTATAATTCAATCATTTTATCTCTGAACATTGTTGCATTTTGTCTACCACATAAGTTTTCAGAGATCATGAATGAAACCACATTATATATAATCATGGGTAATTAAAAATTGGTGTGTGTGTGTGTGTGTGCATGTAATCCATCTTTATTTCTTTTAATGCTGTTTTCCTTGAAGTGTCTGGTGTATTTTGGTATAAATTTATTAGTGTTAACTCAGTTTTAGATGGCTACTATGTTCCCAGTGTTTCTTCTTCATTTTTTGTGTACTTTTATGTATGAAACACATAAATTTGTTTCCTGTAAATAGCATTAAGATTTTACTTTGTATATAATTTTACAATCTTCATATTTCAGTTACTTAAATTATTAAAGTCTTTATTTTTAAGCAATTTTGTGTTTTAGTTTTCTGCTTTTTATATACATATGTTTTCTTCTTTTCTTGGCCTTTTATATGTTTCAAAGGTATAATTTGTTTTTCTACTCTTCTGGTGATTTTCCTTGACATTTTAACATGGATACTTAATCAAAATTATTAAATTTCTTACAAAACAATACAACTTCCCAAGAGTTTTTAAATTATGATTGCTGCCATTTTCACTAATATATTTTTGCTTTGGTGTACTATTTTCTCTGTTATTACTGTTTCAACAATAATATTTGTTTATGCATAACTACATAAACAAATGTATTTGTTTTATGTAATACATTATATATTACATAATGTAGTAAAACATTATGTATTACTACTTTCTGAGATTCAGTATTGCAACTTGCATCCCAGAATGCAATTATTGATATTCAATAGAAGTTGAATCCAACTCTTATTATTTCAACATCAGAAACATTTCAATTTCTCATCCATTTTATCCAATGCATTGTTCCACTTGGATTTCTTTTCTGAAAGGTAAAGATATAATGTTTATTTTAAATGCTAACTTCTTTCCATGCATGATAAAGTTTTCCTCAACCACCATTGAATGTTTAAGAAAATATGGTGGAATCCTTTCAAAATCTTACTGATTTTAGTAGTAAATAGTAGATTTTAGTATTGAATATTTTTGTTTTTCACTTTAACTGTTAGATCATTAACAATCTCATATCACCAAATCAGTTTTTTAATATATATCGTGCTATGGTACATCATTTTTTAAAAATTACAACAAATAAATAGAAAAAGGTAATTTAAATAGTAGTTAGTGAGCATATGTTTACCAGGGATTGAACTCAGGGGTACTCGACCACTGAACCACATTACCAGCCCTATTTTGTATTTTATTTAGAGACAGGGACTTATTGAGTTGCTTAGCATCTTCATTTTGTTGAGGCTGGTTTTGAACTCTTGATCATCCTATCTCAGCCTCCCAAGCCCCTAGGATTACAGGCATGCACTACTGCACCCAGATAAGTGGAATATCTTACTAACATGTGAACATGTTAATAAAGCCTAATACTTTTTAAAACAATCCAATATGAATTCTCAGGTGATTGTAGTTCAGGTTCTAAATTATATCACTGTTTTATGGTTCTTGTGATAACATTGTATTATCAAGTTAAATAAGCTAAATTTTGTGAAAGAATATACCATGAGTTTCATATCTTCCCACAAAATATGAATGAAGAAGCAAAAATAAAAGCTTAGTTCAAAAGAATCACTAAAAAATAAAAGGGTTAAAATGGATTACAGTGTGTGTTTTAAAAATTAAGACTTAAAGATAGATTTTTTTCTACTTTGATGCACAAAAATACTTAGAAATAATTTCCTCAGTATCAATGACATTGGGTTAGATTTATGAAGTTATTTCTTCCATAATCTTTTAGAAAAAGAGTCTTGTGAATTTATATGCAAATGGCAGACTTTGGCATAAATGATGAATATATAGGATAACATCTTCTATTTCTTCTAGTGGGTTACTTTTTAAAGCCTGTGGAAAATACCACTTTGATCTTCAGTATCAGAAAATTCAAGTCTGTGGAGTAAAAGAAGATCCATGTTGCCACATAAGCTTCAATTTGGAAGATCTACAATAGTTCTTAATAGTTTTCATCAGATAATCTTATCCGTCTTTGTTATGTCAAATAATTCACTACTGTAAATATAAGGAACTGATAATAATGAATAACATGAATTTGAAGTAGTCATTGTGGCTTTAAGCTCTATATCCTAGAGTGTGAACTTGCATAATTTTTAACCAGAAGCAATTTTAAAAGGGAGACATAACATTAGCCATTAAAACTAGCAAGTGAATCAGAACCAATATAATCTTTAATCTATTTTGAATACCAGCCCCATGCTTACAAATTTTGTTGGCAGTGTGTGAAATAAAAGCGCTACAGTGACCTATATTCTCATCAAACGTATCACAGTAACAGATGAGTTGTTGCATGCATGAAACTGAAAGAATTACATTCTGCAGAGTGAAAAATTTGAGCATATGGCAAATAAATACTTGGTTGTGATTATAAAACAATATATTGTATTCCACAGCATAATATAATCAGTTTATAGAGGTTTTAATGTTGTTAACTAGATATATCCTTTTCTCTGATTAGGCTTGGGAAAATTGATGTTCTTTTTTGTATTTATTATATTTTTTCCTTTTGTTTTTTTCTGAGATTCTGCAGCTAAGTGAATTAGAATACAACATAAATTATATATATGGAGACTTTACAAACCACAATCCTGCGGCAAAATTTTCTTCTTTTCATTCTAACTATATATATATATATATATATATATATATATATATATACACACACACACACACACACACACATATATGTAGAAATTGTGGTTCAGTCCTACAATGCATTGTTCCTTAATTCTTCCCTTTATTTATGAAAGGGCCTTTTCCTTTTTTTTCAATTAAACATACTTCTTTTCAATAATTATTACTATACTATATTAATATTAAATACTGTTATTAATACTGTTAAATATTTTTATAAACCTTTTAGTCCACGTCTATCATCTATAGAATAGATTAATATTTGCCTTTATATCATTTTTAATATTTTTCTCTAGTGGATTTATGAATATAAGATTTTTCTCCTAATCATATTGTAAGCTTCTAGAAGGAAAAACACAATAGGTACTTTCAAAGTGTATTTTGTCTAACCTCAAAGCACATGACATAGTTGATCTCTTATTCCTTGGTATTTTTCTTCTCTTACCTTCTAAACAACATCCTCTTTTTATTTCCCTCCTTCTTTATAAACTGTTCTATCTAATCCACCTTTGATTATAATTGTTTATCTTTCCAAACAATTACTTTTCTCTGTACTCATTTTCTCTATAACTAATCTCATCATTTGAATAGTTCAAATACCACTTGTACTCTGATGATCTTTAAATGTATGCCTTCAGCCCCTGTCTCCTGAACTTCACACTTCTGTATTTCAATATTTAAGAAAAAAATCTCATTAACCTCGTTGGAATTTTATTTTTTCCTTCAATATTGGAACATATCTCAGTTTTTCAATTGTAATACACCAAAGTGTTCAGACAGATCCCAAATTTAGAAGTCATCCATATGTTCTCTCTATGCCTCTTACTTTACAGAGTTCACCAGAAAACCTTTTCATTTATGTTTTAAAAATATATTCTAAAACCAATGATTCCTCTTTTAATATTAATTAAATTAATTAATACTAATTAACTAACTGTAACCTAAGCCATCATCACATCTCACTTACATTATTGCAATTGTTTCCTATTTGATCTCACTAGAACACACAATTACTTTTCTTGCCTTACTACCTTTATATAAACTCATTTTATTTTCCACAGTAGAACCACAGGGATCTTTATTTATAAAGACTCAAGCCCCATCAAACTCAGAATAGAATCTGGCAAAAATGCTTTGGCTTATGAGTTTTTATTTAAGCGTCGTAATACTTCCCATGATTTTCCCACTAACTCTTCTCCTTTAGCCACAGTGTATTGCCTGTTTTCTTCAAGCATACTGAATATGTTCCCAACTTAGTACTTTTGTATGTGGTGTTTCTTCAGCTTGATTTCACTTTTTTAGACTATTATATTACTTCTTGCATCATGTTATAATCAGACCTCTGCTCAGAAATTCTTTCCAGAATTACCTCTCCTGACCACCTTGAATAAACTATCCCATGTCTAGAATATTTTGAACTCTGTGTCCTGTAATTTTGTTTTCATTGTATTTATCATCCAAGAAAAGAATTATGTTGACTTGTTTATTCTTTCTTTCTTTTTTCTACACTGGACTACTAATTCCATGGATGGAGGGTCTATTCAATTGTTAGAATACTTAAACCAAAATATGTGCACTGCACTGATGATAGTTACTATTTAATGCACTTAACATAAATTAAAATTCGTGTATAAAAATTACCACCAAACTGTTTCTTCTACATATTTTGGATTACAACTGTTTTTTTTTTTTTACCTTCCTTAACATCTTGACATTCCCTAAGTTTCTAGGCCACACTATGCTCTTATCTATTCTATGTTTAATAATTATTTCCCTACTTCATCTTATGTATTCATAAAGTTTCAAAAACTTAATGTTTATGAGTTATAAATGTACATCTTTAGCTTGGATCCTGCTATGGGACAGTATTGTGTCCTCTCTCAAATTTACATATTGAAGACCTACTTCCCAATGTGATTATCCTTGGAAATAAGGCCTATAATTAGATAATTAAACTTAAATTAGGTCTTAAAGATAGAGCCTGATCCCATAAGACAAATGTCCTTTTTGAAGAGAGATACCAGAGAGTTCTGTAGAGCCACAGAGATGAATAAAGAGAATGTGGCTGCTTACAAGATATAAAGAAATTGTTCCATATTAAATGAATTAGCCAGGATTTTGACTATGGACTTCTAGCCTCTTGAACATGGAAAACAATTAATTTTATGTTTAAAATGTCTATTCTTTGGTGTTTTGTCACAGTCACCAAAGTTGACTAAGATAAATCTCACCCCTGAAGTTTTGACACAAATGAATGGCCACATGGATTTCACTAAGAAATACAAATTCAAATGTCTAAAATTACAATCCTTACTTTCCTATCTGAACTTGTTTCTCCCCAAGTAAATTCATCAAATGGCAACCGTTTACATAATCATGCAAATCAGAAAAGTGAGCATTATCCTTGACTTCCCTCTATCTTTTTCCCACAGCACTTGATAAAGCACAGCATCAAATTTCCTTATATTATTATTAGTAGTAATAGTATCACTTTAAACATTTCATTTTAAACTCAACTGGCTGGTTCACAGGAATCCACAAGCATTGCAGCAGCTCCCAAAAAGTGAATGAAGTCAGAAGCTCTGTAGTCGAAATCTGAAGTAGTTATATGGGGAGTGGAAAGCATGGAGGCAATGCAGTGAGATAGTATCGAGGAGAAAACTAAAAGTGTTGGTTTCTAGAATAGAAAGAAATATAAAGCAAAAGGTGGTGGAAGTGTTGGCTATGTTATACCTTAATGGGGTAGGGGAAGTTTTCCCTTAACAAGCTGAAAGTTCTCCCATAAAGCTTAAAAAACACAGAGGCTAATTAGCATATTTCCAATCAAAACAGAAAAGAAACTCAAAAAACTTGACTGTGCTTACCGGAAAGAAAGTCTTCATTGGTCATATTTCCCACTTTACTAGATGGAATTCCTGCCACCTACCATTGTTTTCCTTAAAACACTCTCTTTTTCTCCTTGCTTTCTCTTTACCCTTTTATTCTCCCTTTCTTTGTATACTAGCCTTTTGAATATTGAAGATCAAATAACCATTTTGCCTACATTTTTCCCTGGATTGGTGGGAATGAGAACCAATCTGAGCATAGAAGAGAGTCTGGGACTCTGTTGGGATTCATTGGAATGGAGAAAAAAAGGGGGGGCTATTCCATTTGTAAGTGACAGACCTATTTGTGAAATAAAGGGTGTGACCGATGGGGATGAAGATCTGTGTCTGAGCAGAATTGGATCGAAAATCCAACATCCAAGGATAGCACACAAACAGGGTTTCTAAGACTGAGAAGTACAATTCAAGCCAAATCAGTAGACAGATAAAGAAGAGTGAGAAGCAGGTCAATTGTCCTGACATACTTATACTCTCACACGTGGACACATCACCAACCCCACAATGAAAGGGAAAATAATTTTATTCCCACCCTGCTTCAGCAGAAGTAGCCAGGCAAGGAGTGATTCAGATTCTCTATAGAGACTCACCTAAAATGTTTAACCAGTTTGGGTTAGAATTGAAATCACTCATAAACAGTAGACTTGCATTTTAATCACTGATTCACAGTTGGGAAGTTTCTAAAATTTGAAATACAAATTCAAAAGACTATTTCAAAATCTTCAGCAATAATTAACCTGAACCTTGGAATTATAATTGATACATTAACTAATTGATGTTAATACCCAGTGTCTCCTATATACAACTATTTCATTTCTTTCTCATCTTCTGAAAATCTTTACTCTGCCTTGTATTCCTCCCCTCTTTCTGCCATCTTTACTTTTATTTTCATTTTTCTTCATTTACTTTATTTTTACCCCATTTTCAAATTAAATTTAGCAGATAAATGTTAGTGTGTAATCCTTTCAGCCTACACTGTATTATTTGTCACTCACATTCCTCTTGGTTTAATAGAGTTGAAGAAATAATTAGTATATGTTGATATATTATTTACATTCTTTTGTTTTTTATTTTGAGGTCAACATTTTTATTTTTTAAAATTTTATTTGTTCTTTTTAGTTACACATGAATGTAAAGTATATTAATGGTTTACTTTTAAACAACTGCTGTTACTTTTGGCACTCTGCCCTTTCAAAGAGGCATTGCTGGTTGAAACTAACACTTGGATTACAATGAGTCAATGGGTTGAAGCTAAGATATACTTTTAGCACAGGAATTATTTCAGAGATAACTACTCACTAAAGAACCCTCAAATGAGGAAGAGGAATACATCTCAACAGGATGCACAAATCTTGGCTGCTGAAAATGTGAGAAAAAAAAAACAAAGTCCCCCACCCAAAATTTGCAATCTCCAAAGACTGAAACCCACATATAGTAAAGGGGGTAAAATTTCAGAGAAAGATTACTAAAAATTCATTATTAAAATAAGTAAGGACCTGAAAGAATATATAAGGAATGGATTAGAGAGAAAAAAAAAAATGAAAGACCATTTCAGTAAAGAGATGGATATTCTGAAAAGAAACCAGCCTTTCAAAATCCTAGAAATGAAAGACACAATAAATCTAATAAAAATTCAATTTAAAGTGTCACAAGCAGAATAGGTCACATAAAAAATAAAACTGCAGACTGAGAAGATGGCATATAAGAGGAAGGGTGCCCTTTTAACTGCTTCTTAGGTAAAAATTTAAAAAACAATAAAAAATGGGAGACCATGGAGACTGCTCCTCAGCAAGGTGGGTGACTAAGGGAATTCACTGAAATTTACTATTGAATAGCAAAATAATTATAGAGACACCAAAATTTGGAAACTTTAATCTTAATATAAGAAATATGTTAAAGATGCTCCACTATGGCTGGTGGCAACAGGGGCTTCAGTTAATCACTGAGGTGCAGGGGCACACAGACAGAGATAGGAAAGCACTGTGAATAAAATTGACTTGGGTGAACACAAAGAATAGAGAAGTTGATTGTGACTGACCCAAAGATAGCTGGGAAGTTGTGTAAAAAGTGAATAAAATCACTTGGTTGTAGGGTAGAGTCTGATGAGAATCAGAGGCACCTCCAAGAGACATATGTTTGAGAGACTGCTGGCAGCAAGCAGAGGCAGGGAATTCGGGGCTCTTAAAGGAATTTGCCAGCCTGACCCAACAATCAACTATTATGGGATCCAGAGAGTGCCTGGAGCAATAAGATTTAAAGAGTGCAGAGAGGATTGCACCTGGGGTAATTCAGGGTACGAATTCTGAGGAGAGAGAACTCCCTTTGTTCTGGTATCCAATAAAAGCACTGGGAAGATGCTATTAACTAGTCAAACAATTGGTCATCTACAATGCAGGTCTGATCCTGGGTAATTCAAATACATAGCAGTGAAATATGTGAAGCCTGTAAAGGTTTAGATTCCTCACCCTAATAGTGGAATTTTTAGGAGGCCCCATAAGCTCAGACATCTAGCAGAGATCATTTCAGTCATTGGAGGTGTGGATCAAATCTCAAATACCCATGGACAGTCAAGACCAAAGACTAGTTACTAGAACTTCAGTTTTGAACTCTTCACTATCCCTGGTATGAGAGTATACAGATGTTCACAATCCTCAGTTCATCCCATTCAATACTGGGGGACAGGAAGATAAGAAGGACTAAAACCACCTTTGGATATTGACAACAATAGATGGCAGCTTGGTGAGGAACACAAAGAAATGGAACTTAACGACACAAGCCCTTGACCCAAGGGTTATAGAACATGAAAATAAATACAAAGAATGGAAAACAACAAAGTCAATGCACATCTACTTTTGCCAACAATTTTGAACATCTCAGGGAAAACAAGACTTTTATTTCTCACTAAGATTTGTTTTTCTATTCCAAACCGTTTTCTTCTTTAAGTTAAATTTTATTCCTTTTATCACTTTTTTAAATTCTGCATGACTATATACATTGTTAGGTCGGATTCAGGCAGCTAGATACGGGGAGCAGAGCAGCAGGCAGTCCACACATGCACCACGGAACATCAGACAGCCCTCGCCCCAAAAGCACAACCAATTATACGCTGGCAAATGAACCCCAATGGAGCCTTCGACCCGCCTGTCACTCAGCGGGACCCCCAGCCAATTCCAAAAGAACACTAGTCTCAGCAGGGTCCCCAGCCAATCCCAGGCGGACACTGAACCCCCAAGCCTTCCCCGCCTATTCCGGGCCATAAAAATCCTGGCCAGCTGGGGTCACGCACGACTTCCCCTGGCCCTTTACTTTGGCATACCAGTGAATCTTGCCCGAGAGCGGATCCCAAAAAAGCTTTGTTCAGCTGCTTTTAGTCTGACTCTTTTTGGCCACCTGCATCTGATCTTACATATAGGTGTGTGTGTAGATATGTGTGTGTGTGGATTTGATATGTACTCACATCATATTTGTACCTTGTTTTTTCTTTCTCCTACCACCCCTTCTTCACTTTCTTTGCTACTAATAACCAAATTTCCTATTTCTACTTCCTTTCTTTCCTTACTTTATTACTTTTAGTTATTTTTTTACTCCTCCATCTTTATAGCCATCTTCTGCTAGTTCTCCTCAGTTCACTTTTTAAATATTCCAAGTTTTCTCTTTACTTCTTACCACATTTTCTCTTTACTTATGGAACTGTAATTCCACTCTTTGATAGAATTATATACTATCTGTAAATCTCAACCCATTCATGTTATTGTTATTATTAATGCTATGGATGATATAGTAGACCCCACTATTCATTGACAGGTGGTAATAAGCGTTGTAGATGTCAAAGACAACACCAGACCTTTATTTTAATGCTGTAAATCAGTTGCTAGTTTATTGCTATTCCTTGCTCCCCCTTTCTCTAAGAGCTAAGAAGTATTGGGATAATCCATTTCATAGAGTAGAGTAGATATCCTACTTCTGTGCAACACTCACAGCTTAAACATCAGAATGAACCTCTCTCCACACAAGAACTAACCCCACTAAAGCCTTAGCAATACTTTAACACATAGAATAGGAAGGATAAAAAACCCCAAACAATAACAAGTTCCCAAGTAGGAACACTAGACTGGAATCTCAGGTCCCACACTCATGCAGCAAAATCTCAGGTTCATTCATGCAGCAAAAACAGACAGAATTCCATACAACAAAAAAAGATAACTATGCACCAAAGATCATGTGTATAAAATTGGAAAGGGAATAGATCTTGTCTGATGCACACATCCAACACATGATATATATACACAATGGAATATTATTCAGCCTTAAAGAAGAATGGAACTATGGCATTTGCAGGTAAATGGATGGAACTGGAAAAAATCATGCTAAGCTAAATAAGCCAAACCCCCCAAAAGCAAAGAATGAACGTTTTCTCTGATAAGTGGATGCTGATCTATAATTGGGGGTGGGATATAGGGAAGAATGAAGGAACTTTGGATTGGGCAGAGAGTAGTGAGGGGAGGGGTAAGATGTGGGGCTAAGAAGGATGGTTGAATGGGATGGACATTATTACCCTATTTGCATTTATGACTACACTACCAGTGTGACTCTGCACCATGTACAGCCAGATGAATGAGAAATTGTGCTGCACTTGTGTACAATGTGTCAAAATGCATTCTACTGTCATGTATAACTAATTAGAACTAAAAAATGAAAAATAAAACATAGTAGAATTAATTGGACTTTATTACCCTATGTGCTTATATGACTACACAACTAGTGTGATTCTACATCATGTACAATCAGAAGAATGAGAAGTTTTACTCCATTTATGTATGATGTGCCAAAATGCATTCTATTGTCATTTATAACTAATTAGAACAAATTTTAAAAATCAATAAAATAAGAAGTGCTGCCTATCATTCACTGCCCTTGTCTCAAACTTTTACTTCTCACTTAATTCCTTAGTCTATGAAAGGTGTTTTCTTTGATTACTTTTGATGGTAGTGAGGAATTGTTTATTTCCTCATCCACTCTTTAAAATCTTTCCAAATGTGTGTATTGAATATCTGTTATGAGTTACTTCAATGTATGCAATATACCTTATTCATTTTTTCAAACCTTCATACTGTTCGAATTTCTCTCTTCTTCTGGTACCTGTTATTCTTGTCTGAAATCAGAACACTATGTCCAATGGAAATTTTTAAATTGACATAATATAGCAATAGCCTTTGAAGTCTTAAGGATGGTCCAGCAAAAAACTACCAAAAGTCTTAGGTGCAAGAGAAATTTCAACTTATTTATTGGCAAATGAATCATTATAGATTTGTGTCCTTTCATGTAAATAACAATTTAAATTTTGTCAAGTCTTAATGGCCTAGGAAAAGACCAATATTTTTATATTATTCATTAGGAAATTAAGACATTCAGTCTTAAGTTATTTTTTTCTAAATTATCATTTTTATTCTAGCAAGAAATCTCTGGGTAGGCAACCATATTTATGCACTGTAACTCCTATGACTTAGGAAAATTTTGTTTTATGCCATCTCATAAGAATGGTCACCATACCCATTTCTACAAAACGACCAATAAGATAATCTTGGTAATATCCAAATCTGATGAGATCACATCAATTTACTATGACCTCTGCTGACTACTTTTTGATTATAAGGACAAATTTTCTTAGTACAGAACATGACTCCTTTACAAGTTAATTCCAACCATTTTTCCAGTCTTACCTTCCATGAATATTTTCTCATCTTGTTACAAAATACTCTAGGCTCCAAAACCACTAAATTTGGTTTTATTTCCAAGACATGCTTTTCCTTTTCATAATAACACTTTATATCACCTTTTTACCTCTGTCCAATATGTCTTTCTCTGTTTCTGAAGATAAAGGTTTACCCATCCTTTAAGACTTAGGTCAAATAGTGACACTGCTGTGAGGACATTTTTAATTTTACCAATTGCCCCAAGCAGAGTTGCAGAGTTAGTTGATATCACTGTTTTTTGTTTTGCTTTGTTTCATTTTTGTTTTTGTTTGTTTGTTTGTTTCTTACCAGGGATTGAACCCAGGGCACTTAACCACTTAACCACATTCCCAGATTTTAAAATTTTTTTTATTTTAAGACGAGGTCTTGTTAAAGTGCTTAAGGGCTGGGCACGGTGGCGCACGCCTGTAATCAAGCGACTTGGGAGGCTGAGTCAGGAGGATCGTGAGTTCAAAGCCAGCCTCAGCAGCTTAGCGAGGCCCTAAGCAACTCAGTGAGACCCTGTCTCTAAATAAAATACAAAATAGGGCTGGGGATGTGGCTCAGTGGCTGAGTGGCCCTGAGTTCAATCCCTGGTTCCAAAAATAATAATAATAATAATAATAATAATAATAATAATAATAATAAAATAAATAAAGTGCTTAAGGCCATGATAAATTGCTGAGACTGGCTTTGCCAGCTGGCTTGTAGTTCTCCTGCCTCAGCCTTCAGAGCAGTTGGGAGTTGGTATTTTAAGTGTACATGTATAACACCATCATTATGCTTATTTTATCATTTACCACATTAAGTTAAACAATTTGTATGTGCATATTCTCACGAAAATCTGAGTTTACTGAAGAGCAATACTACAGTTTATCCCTTTATTCAGAAACTGACATAATATGTAGGAAAAATTAAGTATTGCATTAATGATTATTTAACAGAGAACACATTTATGGCACACCTCTTAGAACTGCAAATTCTTTACCTATATTGTATGTGTTGAATGAAAGAATCAATTATAACCTGTCCATTATGAGGACCATGTTTGGATAAAATAGCTGTACTCTGAATGACAGCCCCCAAATATCCTTCTGTTACAAACCCTTCACTGTATTTCTTGGCTAGCTGCCCTGTTGCCATTTAGTCCATGTACAAACACTTTCATCTATAGTTACTCTGATCTCCCAATGTATCATATTTCATCTTTGGAAAATGTGAAGGGTTTTAAAACCTTTGATAAGTCAAAGTTCATCTTTTCAATATTTCTCCTAATAAGTACAAGCTCTTTCCTAATATTTATGAGATTTGGAGAAAAAATATAAATGGGAGCCATAGATCATATATCTAAATGTTCACGATGTACCAAAAAAAGCTAACTTTCAATTAGAACATTATTTTACATAAACATATATAATTACATCATGAAATTTATAATTGCATCATCATAATTACATCATGAAAATACATGAAAAACTACGGTTTTTATATGAATGAAAATTTGGAAAATATCAAGAAGACTTTTGAAACATGCCACATTTTGTTCTGACCCCACTTTGAACATGAAGATAAATATTTGAGTATAATGACAATTTCCTGAATAAGTCTGATATCCATAAAAGTGATATTGCAGTCTCTAATGACTTGCAGTCTTTCCACATTTATTCAAGTCCTTATAATTAACTCCTTCAGAGCTGTAGTTGTGTCTCAGTGGTAGAGGAATTTTGTAGTATGTGTGAGGCACTGGGTTCAATCCTTAGAAGCACATAAAAAATAAATAAATAAAATAAAGGTATCATGTCTACTACAACTATTTTTTTAAATTAACTCCTCTATATTATGATTTCTAACCTTCATTGTTATTTTTCCATGTGAAAATAGCCTTCTAAATATATATACAGCCTTCTAAATATATATACATGTCTTCTCTGCTATTTTCTTTTTCCCACTACAATGGGCTTTTTTTTCCTGTTTTTTGTTATTTTCGTGTCTCCCATTTTCAGATAGGCCAAAATTGTGGGTAAAAATAGAGAACAAATAATTTGGGACACTTGACAAATATCTTTGGAGCTATTGTTTGTTATATAAAAAACATAAATTATTATTCTAAAGATTTTAAAATGGAACTTAGCTAATAGCAGTTAGTTTTTTTGAGTATTTTCATCTTCAAAATATTCTCTTTTGATTTTGTAAATAGTAATTTATTTTCAAGAATTTTTTAATGGAGTAGCAACTAATCAATAAAGAATGTTAATATAACTCATTTTATTTTGTCTAATAAAATTATATCTTATGAAACTAATGAAAAATTTTATTGGTATCAAATTATTTTGATTTTATTATTTTACTACAAACATTTAAGTAGTGTTTTTAAATACTACTTCACACTCTTCACTAACTTTGTAATATTGTTTTTATTAACTCTCCAAGGTAATTTTTAAATTGTAGATTTTATCATTGATGTTTGTAGGACATTTTAAGGGTATTGAGGTTCTTTTTTTCACTTATAGAACTATTGATCTAATAAACCAATTTCCTTGCCTCTACAAATTATCCCTTCAAAGACTATAGGAGTTCTGTTCATATTTTAAATAAGAATTGCCCTTAGCCTAGAAACCACTGCCAATTATTAATCTTTTATTTTGTCTCTCAGGAAAAATTAAATAGAAACACAGATGATGGTTTAGTTATCACATCTAGAGTAAATGAATAGCATGACATAAATCCATCAAGGAAGATTAAATAAATGTGAGAAAATTACTGATGTTCTTACACACATGTAAATTCAAACAATTATCAAATATCAAATTTTGATCACATAACACCTATCGTATGGTCCATTGTTAACAATGAGACTAAGAACTAGGACAGGCAATATTGTATCAATTATGAAGCTATTCTACAAATGATTATTAGAAAAGTAATAAAATGTGAATATGTAAACTGTGTCAATTGGAATTAGATTTGACATCAAATTATGTTGTGAGAAGAGGAGGTGGTGCAATAAAATGGAAGTCATTGTTATGAAATAAAATTTCACTAATTATAATCATATAAATTACTCCACAAAAGCAAAAGTGATAGGTATTTTGGTCCAGGCATTGTTTAATTAATTTCATATGTTTTCATAAAACTACTAACATGTACAAACCACAATGAGCTGAACATTTTGTTCATTTTTGAAATTATTTAACTAATATCAGGCATTGTTCATGATTACTGTATTTAAATAAAAGTCCTCTGATTGTACACTTAGTACTCACTCATTCCACACAGTGCAGAAATCATGTGAAATTCCACTTCTTCTAGAAATTGTACATTTGTATATCGATTACAATTACATACATGTATAAAGCATGATGCAATGAAGATAAACTAAATTTATAATTAGTTTCTTACTAATATTAGAATAATTAAGGGTAAAATGTCATGTTTTCCATATACATGTTACCATGTATCACTAAAGGAAATATGTTCACAAAATATAGACTACTTCTTCTTCCTTACTCCAGGTTAGTTAGGAAAGCATATCTACTCTCCACTTGATGGAAATCACAGGTATTCAAAGTTCTCACAAGGGGCAACATTCTTCAATCACCACCCCAAAGTTTTATATATATATATATATATATATATATATATATATATATATAATATATATATATGTTATACAAACACATAACATTATTTAATTTAAATTTTAGATTGTACTGTGCCAGTCAGTAGTCTTGGAAGAAATGAACAGGCATAAAAATCATTCTATTGGTAGAATATTCAGAAGGATCTAGAAATACGATTGGAGGTCCTATTGAAAAAATAGATTAGTCAAGGAGATAGGCTAGGAAATCATCATTAGCACTAAAATAAGCTATCTTTTTACATCATAATTATGTTAAAATATCTTTTAAAATTTCAAAGGATGAATGGAAGTATCTAATTGATAATTTCTAGGCTACATGTATATTTCATATGTTAAAGAGAGTACAGAAAGGAATATGACATTGTTCAAATTCTACCTCAGGTAATAATGCACTGTAGGGATTCCTGAAAATAAGAATGTTGTTTAAATAGTGGGCATATAGAAGTATGCAGAAGTACAACTTATGAAAACCATTGTTCATTTGATTGGCTACCAAGCATGCATTAATGTTATTCCTCTCCTAAAATCTTGCCACTGATCATGATGAAAATGTGCCTAACAAAGAAAATTGCATCCATTGTCCTTTCAAAATAACAAAACCAAGATTTCCTCACTCACTACACCCAATTCCAAGTTTATGACCTGTGGGTAATTCTGGTTCCTCTTGTAAATTTGTTTAGTTCTGTTCCATTAGTTTTCAAGTTATTGGTAAATTTGTAAAGTTAATCATCACCAATAAATCCTACTTACAATCAAATGTGAACACAAGAACATCAACATTAAAAATGAAAACAGCTGGGGATATAGCTCAGTTGGTAGAGTGCCTGCCTTGCAAAAAAGCCCGGCAGTCAATACCCCCCAACCAAAAAAAAAAAAAAAAAAAAAGAAAGAAAACAAATGAAAAATCAGCAATGTAATTTGCTGAATAGATTACTTTCTGTTTCCATAGATTTGGAAACTAAAATTCATAGAGCGGAACAAAGAGAGTTTTTTTTTCTTAATCCGTTCATTTTGTGAATTCAGATAAACAGCTAATCTAAGAAAAATCATTTCTTCATAGGACTTATTTCTTTTTTTATTTTATTATGCATTGCTTTTTTTCAAATAATTTTTTTAATTGTAGATGGACACAATACCTTTATTTTTATGTAGTGCTGAGGATCAAATCCAGTGCCTCACAGGTGCTAGGCAAGTGCGCTACCACTGAGTCACAACCCTAGCCCCATAGGACTTATTTCTTAAACAGAATCATTGCTACAGATATGAAAATAGTTAATTTAATTTGCACTCATAAATTCCTTAAAATATGTACTGTGACAAGGATTAAGACAGCATCTTTCATTTATCTCTAGTTGAGTGTATACAGAACTTTGAAGGACAAGAACACTATTTTTCCAAGAGGTCTAAAATTATGTGTTATCTTTTAAAATATCTACATAATACTCATTTTCTCCATCAACAATTCCATCATAAGCATGAAAATTGCATGAATTTTTAACATGATGCAATCAGTTTCCATTTTTTAGTCAAAATATGGACTTTATTCAGATTTAACACATCTTGACATTAAAAAGCACTTTTTGTTCTAGGATCCAATTCATCACACCACTTTACATTGAGTTAACATATCTCCTTAAGGCTATCACACTCTGTCAGTTCTCATTCTTTTATTGTACTTCATGATCTTGACACTTTTTTCACTGATTTATAAAAGAACTTAAGAATTGCATATGCATTAATGAAACACCATGTCGTGTTTGATAAATGTGTACCTTGTGTAATATTTACATCAGGTTAAATATTTCCCTTCAAAAATATAATGTTTATTAATGTTAAAAGCATTTGAAATTCTTTTAACTTTTTGAGGTATACAGTGCATAACAGTTGTGGATAATCAACAGAGTATGCAATACACACCAGAGCTTCCTACTTGTCACTTAGTACCCATTGATAAACATTTAACTGTGTCTTTCTAAACCCTAATATCCCAGTCAGTGTTAACCACAATGTCACTCTCAACTTTTGTGAGATGATCATTTTTTATGTACTACAAATGAAAGATCATGCTGTATTTCTCTGTGTCTTTTTTTTTTTTTCACTTAATATCTCCACTTTCAAATATGTTGTGGCAAATGACATCATTTCAATGTTTTATGGCTGAATAGTTCATTGTGTATATGTACTACATTTTTTTCATCCATTCACTAGTTGATTAATTCTTGGCTTTGAGCAATAGTGCTGCAATTAACATATTTTTCTTACATTTAAATCTCTCATCTTACTAATTGTTTCCTGTGTCTTACATGGCCTCCTTCAACTTTGGTATTTCATGCTTGCAGAGTATAATATAAATACTTACTAAAATGTCACTGATACGTCTCTGCCAGAAAGACTATGGATACTAATGGAAAGTAAGTTTATAAGTTATATAAATAAATATATTGTAAGTTTTAGCAACTAATAAAAATACTAAAATGTAATCAACAATAATCCAATAATAGATTAAAACACTCAAAATATTAAATTAATAAAATATCAGACAGAAAAAGAATAAAAAAGACCAAACAAATGGATATAGAGTTTTTCCTACAAAACCTGGTGAAATATATTTTTGTCCCATTTGAAGATTTTGTCACTTTTGTTGAAAATAAAATGATTCAATTATTAGTTGATTTACTTTTAGGCTACTTATTTTGTCTTACAGATTGGTTTTTATAGTCTTATGTCAGTACCAGGATCTCTGATTAATGCAGCATTCTAATGTTTAAGGTCAGATAGTATAAGGACCAAAAATTTATTATTCTGTTTTAAAGATCACTGTGAATATAAAATGATCTTCAAATTTTGTATGAATTTAGCATTTTCTTTTCAATTTCTACCAAAAAATCATCATGATATTATGACATGGAATTTGCTTGAGTCTATATATCAATTTTTGTAGAAAGTGTATCTTAAAAATAGTGTTTGGAATTTGGTGTCATTTATCATGCCATATATTTTTAAAATTTATTAATTTTTAATGTAGAGGTGTAGATTTATATTCACTACATTTGCTAGATATATTATAGTTTCTTTTTACGTTAAAGAAAATAATTTGTATTTGTTTTCCTTGCTTTGTTGAAGAAGTTTGGGTCTCCCGTTATAATATAAACATTCATTATTTTTAACTATATGACTTCTTTATTTATGCTGAGATTTCTTAAATTTAATTCAACATGAGATTTTTCAATTTGCAATAAAAACATAGTTGAAATAGTTCTTTTAATAACTTTGTTTCACAAATCCCAGTCTCTGGGCCCTCTCTTAATTTGTTCTCTGATTGTATTCTCCCTTTAAAATGAGTCATGTATTTTTAGATGTACACATTGTGAATAATTTATATTTGATTAGATATATGTGTATGCATATTGCATTATACAGTGGAGAATATATGAATTCTGTAATTTTCCTATGATGAATTATTTGTTTTAGTGCAGGGATTTACTAACATTTATTCTAATGCCAAAATCCTGTTACCATTCCTGCAATGAAAAGTAATTAAGATTTTATTTCAGTTATTTTGTTCTTAGCTGAATTGATTGGAATTTGTCCCACATATGTGTATTTGAGGTTTTAACCTGATAAATTGACAATATCACTTAGAATGTTGGTCGTATTTTGCTATATAAAATCTCCAAATATTGGATAGAAAATATTCATACATTACCAATGACAATGATATTAGTTATAAATTTTTCATGGATTATTACTAGACAGTTGTAGTCTTTCTATAGTTCACTTGTTGAGATAGTTTATCATTCTGTATGTTGCATTTTGTAAAATCATTGAAATATATATAGTCATATGGTTTTCCACTTTCATTATATTAAGGTGATAAATTGGACTGATGTTTATAATGATGTTAACCCAAGTTTACATGTCTGGAATGAACTATATTGTTCATGATATACTAT
>JAJEJO010002002.1:0-12914 GCA_020662805.1 Glaucomys volans
TTATCCATGTGAGTGTTCTCCAAAAACATTCCAGGAACTTTCTGCAGCTGTGAAGTTATATACAAATATAGCAAGAAGTTAGCGCCAAATCTTTGTGCAAGTAAGGATAGTTACTGATTTCAAGTGTAATTGCAGAGGACATAAAGGTCCACCCCAATCACTGACTCTATCCTGAGGCTTACAAAGGATACATGATTAAGCATATGCATATTTAACTCCCATAATATATGACATACTGGGATAGACTTTCCTTCAGCACAGCATCTACACCCAAGCACTTCAATTTACACAAGTGAAAACTTGCACATGTATCACCTATTGATACCTCTGAAAATAAAGTGTGCAGCAAAGCATTGTATATCTCAACAAAAATATCTCTGTCACAATGCAACAATGAAGACATCAGATGTGTAAAAAGTTTCATTAGAAAAAAAGAGAAAACAACAGAACTATGAATGGTGTGATAGGACTTCAGGGGCAGGAAAAGAACATGCTACAGCATTTCAAAATTCCTAGTCCTTATGTACAGGAAAAACAGGCATCCACACTAATTGTGTCACATAACTAATTTCCCTGATTTCACTTTTTCAATAGGATTACTTTAAATAGGCTTTATCACGTCATCCCTGCACTGACATCAAAATCAAATTCTTCTCATTTTCTTCCTAAAAATCAGAGAAGAATCCACTTTAGTCCCTCATGAGCATTTTCATGTTGTAGAACTTTTTGACTCAATATATTTTTCATCATATTAATGAGACCATTTCAACATCTGCGTTCCTGAGAGTTGTCTCATCTTCATGAATACTGACGCAAGAAATCTAGATCTCTAAGGAAGCTCTTTTTCCTGGCACCATAACTTTCTGCTGTCTTTAAAAAGGGCTTCCAATTATATCTGTTATATATCCAATTGATTTTTGTTCACTTGATTGTACAGAGGAGGAATTTTTGAGATTTTGGAAAGTTGGCATGATCTGTAGAAGCTCCTAAATGAGATGACTACATGTTGTGCAATCCTGAATATGTGGTATATGATGTACATATACCTACCGTATATCTACCACCCAAGGTAGAGCTCAATAACTTTTATCAAATTCTGTGGAAGTTTTTGGAGAGCATTCCAGGCAGATACAGTTGTTACACATCAAATGTCAATGTCTAGGTTGTCATGAGGAGACAAAGTTTAATCCTTTTTCTTTTAAGTAAAAAGAGTTGGAACACTTCAATGATCAGACCCTTTTCTGAAGGAACTATGGAGGCATGTGGCAGTAAGAGAAGTAGATCTTTGTAGGAAATATTATATGCTTTGGTCCTTGGGAACAGAGGAAATTGAGTGAACTTTCACACCTGAACACAACTCCTTACTTCAGAGACTGCTCACTCCTGTCTCTCTCTTTTTAATGACACTGGCCTTTTCCTTGATGAAATTCAAACCAGCTGGGAAAATTGCATAGCCCAGCGGAGGTGCTGGATCATGCTTTTCACCTCAGGTAAGAGGGTGCTTAAGAAAGTTGGTTCTCATGGAAAAAGTCTGTTTCCTTAATTAGGGATTGTCTCAGAATCTTGGCTAGGCAATGGTTGAATATGTACAGAGAATGGGGAAGGAGATTGGCCACAGGATCTGTGAATCCACGATTAATATTTGCTCAGAGACAAAATCCTCCACATTCAGTTTTCAAAGTTCCAGTAGTTATGTTTGCAGGAGTTCCTCTCAATATTCTTGGCATTGAGATTTTTTTGCAGGAAGTCTTATCCATTGAATTGTCAATTCTTCATTATTCCACAGAATGCTGCTATCCAGGATTCATTCCACAGAAAAAAATACCTTATATATTTTCCAGTGTTCAGGGGACATGAGTGCAAGTGAGAGGAGAGCTGCAGTATGTAGCATGCAGTGGGTTGGCTTTTGGGGATTTGGTTTGGAAATGCGTGGAACTTTCTGATTCATGTAGGAAAAGGCAGGCTTTTTCTCTTTTCAGAGAATTGTGCATGCCTAGAGCAACATGGATTTCCATGAATGCCTTGGCTCTCATCCAAGCTGTGCCCAAATAGGGCCTGCAGTCACAGAGAGGACTCATGATAACACAGTGGCCACATGGTTACCCTGGTATCACAGATCTCTTCAGGTTCTGCTAACTGCAGAGGAATCTTCAAGAGAAGCTCCTGTCCAGCTGTGCTGGGAAGAGGGAAGAGGAAGTGAGTCACTTCCAGGTGTGTCTTTTTGGCCAAAATGGGATTCTAACCTCTTTACAGAGAAGAAGTGTAATCAGGTTGTGTAGTGTACATATCCTGTTGGGCTTCTTCCAAGATAAGGGACTGCACTGAAACGTGACAGGTTGCAATACCATCAATGTTTGGGAGGGACCATGTGCTCAATGGACCACAGCAGGTATAATGATTTCCTGGGAATGGGGACCATCTGAAGGCAATTGTTTCTCAACAGTAGTGAAATACCTGTGAGAGATGCCAAGGTGCACAAAGACAGGTGGGTCACCATGCCTAGCAGAGGCCCCAAAGGCATTGACATATGAAGAACTTCCTGCTGCTCTGAACTCACTAGGTTTATCTATGAGTAGGGAATCTTCCCTTGGACATTAGCAGCCACTCAAAATGATGTCCAATAACATTTCAGAAAAGGGGAGCATTCAGGGTGGCTCAGTGGTTTAGGTGAATTTGTAATGGGGAAACAACACACAACCTCTAGATCTTGCCACATCTTTTCACGAATGACACAACAGGAGAGAGATGGAACTGGGTTTATGTCTTCTAAGTACAAGTGAAGAGAGAATGAGCTATCCAATGTGGAGAGAGGGATTTCATCACTAAAGTTTTAGGATGGAGGCTAGCAAGCTGCTAGCAATCAAGGGCAACCATTTTATGCTAGCTCCAAATGTCAGGCTCTACCATCTGTCCTGTTGCTTGAACTTTCAGTGCACTCAGACATTGCATTGTGGTGATTTTCCAAGGAGCCCTTCAACTCACTCTTTGTTGTAGAAACCCTTTCACCATGTGTCTTCTCTTAAGGTGTAATTCTCTAGAGCTGCCTATCACCTGTCTGAACAAAGGCATTGTGCACATTTTGAAGGACACCTTAACAAATAACTGGAAGATGGTGATTAGAGGCCAGACTCAATCACCTGAAACAATGGTCCTCAAAAAAAATGAAATTGATGGATGACTCAAGGGCCTGATGAGGCAGGAAGAGCACATATTACACAGCATCACAAGCATTTGAACATTCATCTGGCTAAAGAGAGGAATGGCAGAAAGGCTGGAAGTTGAATATTCAATCAGGGAGGAATAAAGTATATTTTTGATTCACTAAATGCAGAGGGATGTTTGAGGAAGCCAACTTCTGTGAAGGGGCTCTAAAAGAGGGTGTCCTTGTGATGTTCTTCACAAGCATTCCAGGAACTTTCTGCAGCTGTGAAGTGCTCTACAAATACAGCAAGAAGTAGACACAAGATCATTTTGCAAACAAGGGTAATTACTGATTACAAGTGAAATTGCTGAGGACATAAAGGCTCTCCCCCACTGCAGACTCTACCCGGAGGTTTACAAGATATACAACATTAAGCATATGCATACTTAGCTTTCCTATTATATGACCTGCTTGAAAAGGCCTTCCTTCACCACAGCATATACACACAAGCACTTCAAATTACACAAGTACAATTTGCATATGTACCACTCATTGCTGCTTCTGCAAATAAACGTGCACCACAACATCACAGGTCTATATAATACATATCTGTTATGACTGTTATGATGCAGCAATCAAAACACAATACATATAAAAGCTTAAGTAGGAAAAAAAAGAAAACAAGGAAGCATGGAAAGTGTGATAGGACATTGGGTGCAATAAAAGGAGCTGCTACAGCATGTTGTAATTCCAAATCATTATGTGTAGGAAATACAGGCATCCACAAAAATCATGTCACATAACCAATGTCCCTGATTTCATTTCCTCAGTAGGAATACTTTTCATAGGTTTTCTTGGATCATCCCTGGACTGACCTCACAGTCACATTAATCTCATATCTTACTAAAAATCAGAACATACCATTCTGCAACCACCCATACATCGCATCTCTTAAGACATCCCCAAAATGAAAAAAATCTGAAAATATGATTCATTAGTAATGCAAATGAAACTCGAGTGATACAGGGAAACCTGACTTTACTAAGCCCCTATGGCTGCTGAATGAATTCAGAGGAAACAAGCTTATGTATTCTGTGCTAATTCATACAAGTCTTTAATAAATGATGTGTATAAACATGCAAAGAATAACAACCTGAGTACAGCCAGGGCCACCTTCAGCTGTGATTTGTCTACATCTCTCAATTTTTCAGCTTATACTGGCTTGTGTTGGACAACACAAGAAGTAGAAGTCCACTTCCTCTGCAGAGACTGCACTGGAACCCAGAAAGTTTCCTCTTTGCAAACAGTAGTGATGGTGATATTTTGAAAGTCCTTCCCTGCTGAGAGGCAACAATGAAGTACCAAGATGTGCTCAAACTGAAATTCAAAAACCAGAAATGGAGACATATTCATTTAGGTCATGGTAAGCATTTTCATGTTGCAAAACTTGATGAAGAAATACACTTGCCAAGTTATTAATGAGATCATTACAACCTCTGCATTCCTGAGAGTTGTCTCATCTTAATGAATACCAGCTCAAGAAAACTAGGCCTCTGGGGAAGGACTTTTTCCTAACACCACAGGTACTTGCTGATTACTCTGTTCATAAAGGACTTCCAATTAAATCTCAGATTTATGCAATCAATTTGTTTTCACTTGATTGAACAGAGGTGGAAAGGTTGAGATCCTGCAGGGTTGGCATGATCTGATGATGCCCCTTAAAGAAGATGACTGCATGCTGTGCAGGCCTGACTATATGACATGTGATGCACATAAACCACCCAAGGTAGAGCCCAATAATTTTTATCAAATTCTGTATAAGTTTTTCAAGAACAATCCAGGGAGAAATCTTTGATGCATGTCAAATCTCAAGGTCTGGGTTGTCATGAGGATAAAAAGCATAATTCTTGTCCATTTAAGTAAAAAGAGAGTTGTGGAACTTCAACACACAGATAATTTCCTGAGGGAACCAAAGAGGGGTGTGGCAGTAGGAGAAGTAGGACATTGTTGGAAATATTATATGCTCTGCTCTTTGGGAACAAAGGAAATTGAGTGAAATTTTCACAATTGATCTGAACTCCTTACTTCAGAGACTGAACAATCCTGTACTTTTCTTTCCAATGTTCCTGGCCTCTTCCTTGATGAAATTCTAACCATGAGAGAAAAAATGCATACACCAGCGGAGGTGCTGAACCATGTTTTTCACCTCAGGTAAGTGGGAGATTGAAAAAGTTGATTTTCGTAGGAAAAGTCTGCTTCCTTTATTAGGGAACATCTCAGCATCTTGGCTAGGCAATGGATGAATATGTATAGAGAATGGGAAGAGATGATGGGCCACAAGATCTGTGAATCCATGATTAATATTTGCTCAGAGAAAAAATCATCAGCATTCAGTTTTCAAAGTTCCAGTAGTTATGTTTGGAGTTCCTATCAACATTCTTGGCATTGAGATTTTTTGCAGGAAATCCTATCCATTGAACTGTCCATTCTTCATTTCTCCACAGAATTCTGCTACCCAGGATTCTTTCCACAAAAGAAATACCTTACATATTTCCTGGTATTCAGGGAACATGAGCAAAAGTGAGAGGAGAGCCGCAGTATGCGGCAATGGGTTAGCATTTGGGAATTTGCTTTGGAAACGTGTGGAATTTGTTGAATCATGCAGGAAAATGCAGGGATTTTCCCTTTTCAGAGCATTTTGCTGTGTCTAGAGCAACATGAATTTCCATGAATGCCTTGGCTCTCATCCTAGCTGTGCTCAAATAGGGCCTGAAGTCACAGAGAGGACTACTGATAGCACAATGGTCTCACAGTTGCCATGGCATCACAAATCTCTTCAGGTTCTGCTAACTGCAGAGGAATCTTCAAGAAAAGCTCCTGTCCAGTTGTGCTGGAAAGAGGAAAGAGGAAGTTGGTCACTTCCTGAGGTATCTTTTTGGCCAAAAATGGGATTCTAACCTCTTTACACAAGAGAAGTGAAATCAGGTTGTGTAGTGCACATGTCCTGTTGGGTTTCATCCAAGACAAGGGATCATGCTGAAGCTGAAGTGTGACAATTTGCAATACAGTCCATGTTGGTGAGGGGCAATATGCTCAATGGGTCACAGCAGGTATAAAGATATCCTGGGAATATGAACCACCTGAAGGCAATTGGTCCCCACCAGGAGTAAAATACCAGTGTGAGATGCGGGGTGCCCAAAGACAGGTGGGTCACCATGCCTAGCACAGGCCACAGGAGCATTGCCATATGAAGACCCTCTTGCTTCTATGGACTCACTAGGTTTATTGATGAATTGGAAATCTTCCCTTGGGCATTAACAGCCACTCACAATGAAGTCCAATGACATTTCAGAGAAGAGGATTATTCAGGGTGATTTGGTTGTTTAGGTGAAGATAACTGGATACAACACACAAATTTTGGAACCTGGGATTTAGAAATTCTTAATAGAATTGAGGAGTGAATTACCTTCCCAATGTGTAGAGAGGGAGTTCTTCATAAACCTTTAGGATGGAGGTGAACAAGTTGCTTGCAATCTAGGATCAACATTCTATGTTCACTCAAAGTGCCAGGCTACACACCTCTGTTGTTGCTTTGAAATTTGGTTGCACTCAGACAATGTCTTCCTATCATTTTCCAAGGAGCCTTTCAACTCACCCTTTGATGCAGAAACACTTTCACAATGTGTCTTCTCTTAAGGTGTAATTCTCTGGACCTGATTATCACCTGTCTGAACAAGACACTATGCACGTTTCCAAGGACACCTTATACAGTAGCTTGAAGATGTAGACTAGAGGCCAGATTCACACACCCTGGAATAATGATCCTCCAAAAATGTGAAATTGACTGATGAATCAAGTGCCTGATTAGGCCAGTTGGGGCACCTTTTACAGGTCATCACAAGAATTTTAAAATGTATCTGGCTAAGGAGAGGAATGGTAGAAAGACTGGAATTTGAAAAATCAATCAGGGAGGAATAAAGGATAGTTTGGATGCACTAAATACAGATGGAGTTTGGAGAGGAAACCAACTTTTTGAAGGGACTTTGAAGAAGTTTTTCATGTGAGTGGTCACCACAAGCATGCCACAAGATTTCTGCAGCTGTAAAGTGCTATACAAATACAGCAAAAACCTTCATTAAGCATATGCAAATTTAGGCTTCCTTATATATGATCTGGTTGGTAAGGACTTCCTTCACCCAGGCTTGTTCACCCAAGCACATCAATTTACACAAGTGCAAATTTGCATATGTACCACTGATTGATGCCTCTGGAAATATAGTGTGCTGCATAACATTGCAGATCTAAACCAACATATCTCTGTGAAAATGCAACAATCAAGGCTTAATATGTGTAAAAGTTTAATTAGAGAAAAAGAGAAAACAACAGAAGTATGAAAGGTGTGATAGGACTCATGGGCAGGAAAATGAAAAGCGACAGCATTTCAAAATTCCAAGTCCTTTTGTGTCAGAATTACAGGATACCAGACAAATTGTACCACACAACTAATATCCCCAATTTCATTTATTCAATAGGTTGTTTTCCAAATAGTTTTTCTTGGATCATCCCTGCACTGACATCAGAATCAAATAATTCTTATTTCCTTGCTAAACATAAGAATATAGTATCCTTCACCCATTCCTACGCAGCATCTCCTAAGACACCCCTCAAAATGTACCAAAGTCAGAAAATATGCTTCTTTATTAATGAAACTTAATCTCAAGTGATACAGGACAAACAGGCTTTACATAGCCCCTATGGCTAATAAATGATATTAGCAATGATATTAGCAATGATATGTATTCAGTGCTAGTTCACACAAGTCTTTAATAAATGTTTTCTATACACATGCAAAGCACAACAAACTGAATACAGATAAGAACACGTGCAGCTATGTTTTTTCTACATCCCTTAACTTCCAAGTTGACATTGGGTTTGTTTTGGACAATGCTGAATTGTAGAAGCCCACCTCTTTTGCAGAGTCTGTGATGCTGCCCAGAAAGCTTGTCCATTGCAAGCAGTTGAGCTGCTGATATTTTGAATGTCATTCAATATTGTAGCTGGCAATGAAGTCCCAAGATGTTCTCAAACTAAACTTCAAAAACCAAAAATGCAGAAGAACCCATTTTAGAACGTGATGAGCTCTTCATGTTGAAGAACTTGCTGAAGCAATACACTTGCCAGCGTGTTATTGAGACCATTACACCATCTGCTTTCCTTGGAGTTGTCTCATCGTCAGGAATACCAAATCAAAGCAAATCTAGGTAGATGTGGAAGCACTTTTTCCTTGAATCACATCTCATTGTTGAATACTCTCCTTAGAATGGGCTTCCAATTAAATCTGAGGCTTATGCAATAGTTTTGTGTTCATTTTACTGAACAGATGAGGAAAGTGAGGTATTGGAGGGTTGGCATCATCTGAATAGGATCCAAAAATTTAGATGACTGCATGCTGTGCAGTACTGACTATGTGATATGCTTTGCATTAAAAGCATCTAAGCCAGAGTCAAACAGTTTGTTTTTCAAATTCTGTAGATGAATTTTAAGAACAACCCAGCCAGAAACCTTTGTTGCAGAACAAACCCCAGTGCCTAGGTAGGCATGAGGAGACAAATTTTATCCCTTTCACATCATGTAAAATGACAGTTGTATCTCCTCAGTGAGCACAAAATTATCTAAGAGAAACATGGAGGCATGTGTCAGTAGGAGAAGTAGGACTTTGTAGGAAATATTATTTTCTCTGATCCTTTGAAACTTAGGAAATTGAGTGAATCATTCACACCTGATCACAAGCTCCTTACATCAGAGACTGCTCAATCCTGTCTCTTTCTATCCTCCTGGTCTTTTCCTTGATGAAATTCTAACCAGCTGGGAAAAAATGCATACTCCAGTGTAGGTGTTTAACAATGCTTTTCACCTCAGGTAAGTTGGTGCTTGAAAAAATTGGTTTTCTTAGGAAAAGTCTGTTTCCCTAAATTGGGGAAGTCTCAGCATCTTAATGAGTCAGTGTGAAAATATGTATAGAAAAAGGGAAGAGGTGATGGCTTACAGGATCTGTGAATCCATAGAAACATTGGCTCAGAGAAAAAATCATCTGCATTCAGTTTTCAGAGTTCCAGTAGTTACATTTGCAGGAATTCCTCTCAACATTCTTGACAATGAGATTTTTGCAGAAAGTCCTATCCATTGAACTGCCAACCCTTCATTTCACAGAAAATTGCTTCTACCCAGGATGGATCTCTCTCAAGAATTGCCTCACTTTTTTCCCAGTGCTCCTTGGATATGTAAACAAGAGAGAGGAGAGCTACAGTATGCAGAGTAGAAGCAACTGGCATCCAGGATTTTGGGTTGTAAGGGCATGGGATTTTCTGTCTCAAGTAGGAGAATGCAAGTATTTTCTCCTTCCGTATTTTTGTGCTGTGCCTAGAGCAATATGGGTTTCCATGAACAGCTTGGCTATTGTCATAGCTGCATTTCACACACCACCTTAAGTAACAGGACATAGGGCACTATAATGGCAACACAGTTGGCATGGCAACCAAAATCTCTTCAGGTTCTGGTTACTGCAGAGGAACCTTCAAGAAAAGTGTGTTTACAGATATGCTGGGAAGAATGAAGAGGAAACAATCCAGTCCCATTGATCTTTGTTATCCTCAATACTGATCCTAAACTCTGAACAAAGAGGAAGAGGAATTGGGGTTGTGAAGGGCATTTGCTTTACCCCTTTGGCTTTAAGACATGTGATTTCATCGAAGTTAAGGGGCCCTGCTGAAAACTGGTAATGATAGCTAATGACATTCCAGAGAAGAGCATGCGGGGTGGTTGGTGGGTTTGGTGAAGTTTGAACTGGGACACAACCCACCAATTCTTGTTGTCATGACACAACTTTCCATGAATGCCCTAACAGGAGAGAGCTGGAACTGGGGATTTAGGAATTTTAAGTACAAGTGAGGAGCGGCTGAGCTCCCCAATGTGTTAAGGATGGTGGTCATCAATAAACATTCAGAATGGATGCAAGTTGCTGGAAATGTGCAGACAATCAAAACTCAGTCCACCGGCCAGGCCCACCAACTCTGGTTGTCCACAGTTAGGGTTCACTCAGAAATTGTCTTCCTATGAGCTTTTCAGGGGCCCTGCAACTCACCCTTTGATGCAGAAACACCATATGTCATCACTTCAGATGTAATTCTCTGGACCTTCCTATCACCTCTAGCACAATTTCATAGACCCATTAAACAGTGGCTTGAAGATGCCAACTAGATGCCAGAGTCACACACCCTGGAACAATGATCCTCCAAAAACATAAAATTGAGGGAAAAAACAAGTGCCCGATGAGGCATTTTTACAAGTCATCACAAGAATTTGAACCTACCTCTGGCTGAAAGAGAGAAATGGCAGAAATGCTGGAAGTTGAATAATTAGGGAAGAGTAAAATATATCTATGGTGTACTAAATGCAGTTGGGTGGTGGACAGGAAACCAAGTTCTGTGAAAGGACACTAAAAGAGATTATCCTTGTGAGTAATTCCTCTAAACAATACAGGAAGTTCTTCAGTTGCCAAGTGCTATGCAAATGCAGTGAGAAGTAGGTGGTAAATCATTGTGTAAGCGAGGATAGTTATTTATCACAAGTGCAATTACTGAAGAACTAAATACCCCCCCTATGCTGACACTACCCTGAGCCTAGCAAGGAATAACTCATTAAGCATAGGCAGATTTAGCTTTCCTGACATAAGGCGTGGTAGGAAAGCCCATCTTTCACCACAGAACATTCACCCAAGCACTACAATTTGCACAAGTACAAATTTGCATATGGACCACTGATTGATGCCCCTGATGAAGAAAGAATGCAGCACATTATCGCAAATGTAAGCAGAGCCATCTCTGTAATGATGCAGCAATCAAGACACAATACGTGTAAGAACTTAATTAGAAAAAAAAGAGAATACTATGGAAGTATAAAGGGTGTGATAGGACTTCGGGTGCAGGAAAAGGTGATGCTACAACATTTCAAAATTCCAAGTCCCTATTTGATGGAATTTCAGGCATCCATTCCAATGGTGCCACGTAAATAGTGTACCTGATTTCATTTCTTCAATAGGATTGTTTTAAAAAGGATTTTGTGGGACATCCCTGCACTAACAGCAAAATCAAATAATTCTCATTATCTTACTAAAAATCAGAGCATACCCTTCTTCACCCATCTCTACACATTATCTCTTAAGACATTCCTCAAAATGTACCAAATCTGAAAATAAACTTCATTAGTGATGAACCTGGATCTCTAGTGACACAGGGAAGCCAGGCTTTACATCACCCCTATGGCTGCTGAATGATATCAGCAGAAGTAAACGTGTATATTCAGTTCCAATTCATACAAGTCTTTAACAAATGATGTCTATAAACATGCAAAGAACAAGAAAATGGGTACATTCAGGGTCACATTCAGCTGTGCTTTTTCTTCATCTCTCAGTTTTCAAGATGATATTAGTGTTGTGTTGGACAAAGCTGAGTAGTAGACCACTTCTTTTACATAGAGAATGCAGTGCACTCCAGAGAGCTTCTCCATCACAAACATTAGTGCTGGTGATACATTGAATATCATTCTCTGGTGAAGGGCAACAATGATGTCCCAAAATGTGCTCAAAATAAACTTCAAATATAAAAAATGAAGAAGATTCCATTTCCGTCCCTGGTGAGAATTTTCATGTTGCAGAACTTGTTGATGCAATACACTTGCAACCTTCTTATTTTGACCATTACAAACTCTGCATTCCTGAGGGTTTTCTCATCTTCAAGATTACCAACTCAAGACATCTTGACCTCTTGGGAAGCACTTTTTCCTGGCACCACAGCTGCTTGCTGAATACTCTCTTTAGAAAGGGCTACCAAATAAACCAGATATTTATCCATTCAATTTGTGTGAAGATGATTGAATAAAGGAGGAAACGTTGAGATACTGGAGGGTTGGCGTAATGTGAAGAGTCTCCTTCAGGGAGATGACTGCATGTTGTGTAGGCCTGACTATGTAATTTGCAATGCACATAAAGCACCCAATGTAGAGCCCATTAATTTTTATCAAATTCTGTAGATGACTTTGGAGATCGAATCAAGGTAGAAACCTTTGTTGCAAGCCAAATCTCATTGTCTAGGATGTTGTGTGGAGACAAAGTTTAATCTTTGTCCATTTAAGTAAAAAGAGAGTTGTAGCACTCTAGAAAGCAGACTCTTTTCCAAGGGAACCATGGAGGTGTAGGGCAGTATCAGAAGTAGGACTGTGTAGGAAGCATTGCATGCTCTGATCTTTGGGAACATAGGAAATTAACTGAAACTTTCACATCTGATCATGAACTTCTTACTTCAGAGACTGCTCACTCCTGTTTCTTTTTTTTTTTTAATCCTCCTGACCTTCTCCTTGATGAAATCATAATAACAAGCTGGGAATAATGCATAACCAAGTGGAGGTGCTGGACCATGCTTTTCAGGTCCTGGATCATGCTCAGGTAAGTGGGTGCTTGAAAAAGTGGTTTTTATGGGAAACATCGGTTTCCCTAATTAGGGAATGCCCCAGCATTATGGTGAGGAAGTTTGTAAATATGCATAGGAAATAGGAAGAGGTGGTGGGGCACAGGATCTGTGAATCCATGAATAATATTTGCTCAGAGAAAAGACCATCTGCAATCAGTTTTCGAAGTTCCAGGAGTTATGTTTGCAGGAATTCCTCTCAACATTCTTGGCAGTGAGATTTATTGCAGAAAGTCCTATCCAATGAATTG
>JAJEJO010002003.1:0-17052 GCA_020662805.1 Glaucomys volans
GCTGCCTGGAGAAGTGTGTCTGAGCGTTCTGGTTTACCCACCGCTGCCCCCGCCTGGCGCCATGTTCCTCCTGACCCGCACTCATGGATGTCTTCAACGCAGGAACGCTCCTCTCCCTGATTGCCTGTGTCTTCCCAGATGTGACCCACCCACTGCGTCTTCCTGATCCAGTGACTTTGTGCACTCTTTCTAGAGCTGATGCCTACAGAGTCCGTCCCAGGGCACGGCCATCCACAGAGACCCTCATCAGCCTCTGCCTTGGTGGTTCACGATTCCAGTTGTTGTTAGAAACTCCAAATAAGAAAGTCAGGAAGGCAGAGGAAGAGAGGGCAGAGGGAGGGAACTGACGCCTGCCTTGACCCAGAACAACAGGAATTCTGCAGGGCCGGTGACTGGTCACTGGCTTCCTTTTGAGGTCCCTCCAGGCCATCCTAATGCAGGGTCCAGGGACAGTCAGGGTGTTGATCAGGCACATTCCCAACTTCTACTCAGCCCACCTGTTCATCTGTAGCTGGCCTTCTGATAAAATCCAGTAACTGTATTCCATGGTAAGCACGGATTCAAAGATGAGCGTGACCGTGCTTCTCAGGGCACATACTCACGGACTATGGGATCCCGGTCCTTCCCCTCCGAGTGATAATGACTGCCAAATACTCAAGATTTCTGGAAGCTCTCAAGTGCTACATATTTACAAAAGGGTACTCGGATTTCCACTGATCTGCCAGATACACACGACGAGCTATTCCAAGCTGGATCAGCGCGTGCAGAACGTGTGGAGGAAACTGCCAGGAGCGCGGTGCACAGCCCGAGTGCAGCGGAACCACCAGGAAGCCCACTCAGGCTGCCGGGGAAGACGCACACCTGCACAGTTCTGCCCTAAGGGGAGGTGCACGGCCTCCTTGAACTTGGTGCTGGTCCCAGGTTAATTCCCAACTTGGAGCCCTTCATCACCACGTGGGAGAGAGGACTCTCAGCTCGGAGGAGATCTGGCTGTTGTGCATCGGGGCCAGCGGAGACCTAAGGGAGAAGGGGATCTAATGGCATGGACCCTCCACCTCAGGGGCAGGAGGAGGAGCATTCGGTTAAGTGAACCACACTCGTGATCCGTGGGCATGGTGGAGTCCTGGATGGGGCTTGTGGGTGGAAGGAGCTTATACGCATGGAGAGATGAACGGGTAGTGAGCGCCAGAGGCAAGGATGGGCGTGGGGTCTAGGAAAGCCCAGCGTGCCCTGGGGCAAGGATGTCCCATGCTGTTTGGGACAAGGGCACCTGGTAGGGAACAGGAGTGATCATGGATGGAGAGGCCAGGAGGCTGCTGGGAAGGGCCCACCCTTGGCACAACTTTTGCTTATTCCGCCCTATGAATCACCTTTCCTGTGACTGAAACAGCACGAGGCAGCCCAGCCCAACCCTCTAGGGATTATCCCGTTTCCTCCATGGGAGAGCCATACCAAAATTCTTCTAAACTGTAAATATAAAGACGCAGGTGCACCCTCTCCATCTTGGTCCCACATTTCTCCTAGTTGTGGATAGTCAGCAACATGCTGCTTATGAAAAGCAAGGTGTGTGCGTGCGTGCCTGTGTGTGCATGCCTGTGTGCGTGAGCACCTTGGAATATTATTCAGCCAAGACAACGGTACCTGCCCTTTGCCACAGATGGATGACCCTGGAGGACATGGTGCTAAGTGAAAACAGCCAGAGAGAAAGAAAACAGTGAACCATCTCATTTATATGTGGAGTCTGGGGGGAGGCAGCAGACAGAGTCAGGGTGGGAACAGTGAGCACCAGGCCCAGGAGGGACAGGAGGGACAGAGGAATTAGAGCGGCAGACGTGTGGGATGAACTGCCCAGGTCTGAGGCCCGGCCGAGGCCACAGTATGGAGGGTGTGCTGTGTGTGCCTCAGGTGGAAGGAGCCCAGGGCACGTCCCTCGCCTGCCCCAGGGCATGCCAGCCCGTGGGAGGGGACGGAGGCTGACCCACTTCCCAAAACCCTTCCCTGCGTGCGTGTATTCCACAGCATGTCAGCCACGGTGAGTGTGCACAGTGTCATTCACTCTAAAGAAGAAGAGAAATGGGGTTGTCCATATGCAGGTTCATCCAAGAACACAGAAAAGGAAGGGGAGGGAAGTGCCCCGAGGCTGCTGTGCTGGGTCTCCAGGCCCCACGGAACTCCACTTCCCGGGGTCGAACTTCCTTCCCGAACCCCTTCTGGCTCCCGTGCACGGCTGCTCCTCATCCCGCTGGAGACGCGGTGGGGGCGGGTGGATTTCTGTAGCGGAGCCCCTTGCTCAGGTCTTCTGATGTCACTCTCTACCCTCCTCTTCCTCCTGCTGTCCTTCTCTCTCTCCATTTTCTCCCTCCCTCCCTCCTTCTCCTACCATCATGGTCCCCTCCACCCGCAGTACCCCACCTCTCCCTCACACTGAGAAGCCCCTGCCCCATATCCCTGAGCTCTGTGCTGTTGATGGAGTTGTGCAGTTGATGGAGTGGTAAGACATCTCAGTAGCTCTGTCACCTCTAAGAGGGTTCAGCTAAGACCCCCAAGTGACCCTTTTGCAAAGATGTAAACTCGAGTCTTTAGGATGGATCTGATGGACAGAAGATGCTTGGGCCACTGAGACCTAGTAAGCCCCTCTTAGCGGGTTTCCGTGAATTCTCACCCACGGGTCTTCTCTCCTCCTCTGGGAATGACTGGCATGATGCTCCTCTTTTCAACCTAGAAAATAGAATATTAGAATAGCAGACATTTTACACAAACAGACTATAAAGAGGTGAAAGAGGTAGCCAACGAATCAGACTAACTTGAAGAGCTGCTAATCTGATCCTAGTCACCTAACTGTATTCCTTTCCAGATGCATGCCCCCAGGATCCCCAGCTGCCTGCACACCAGTATTTGTCTCAATTACTCCTGTCTCCAGGTAGCATCTGGCCACATCTCCATGCTCCTCGCCATGGATCCCTTGCTCCTGAGCTCTTACCCAGGCCTTGCTTCTGTTCCTCTGAAATTCTCTCAATGGCTAGAAAACAAAGCCACAGCACCCTCAGATGCCCGTAGAGTTCCGTGCACCCTCCTTGAACTGGTAGTGGCTTTGCAAAACCCAATACGGGCAGCACGGAGGTTTCTGAGCGGGAGAGGGCGTCCTGCTTGGTGCAGGGGGGTCGGAAAGCATTTAGGAAGTGCAACACCGTTTGCCAAAATTATCCACAGCTCCCGGCCGGGGATTCTGTGTGCACAGGTCACAGAATCAGGGAGTCAGGACCCTCGAACGATGGGGGTGAGCCCAGCAAATGGCAAAACCCACCCATTAGGATGGTGAGCCCTTCCTAATGCCCCATGCGGGTGACAGAGGGCAGACGTTCCCGGGGCTGCCCGCAAAGTAGCGGGCGCCACGCTCAGTCCTTCACGGTTGCTCTCTCCTCCTCTCCAGCGCCGACGGCACCTCCTACGAAGTCATGCAGATCGACGTGGAAGTGGAGGAGCCCAGTGACCCGCCCGCCACACAGCTGGTCACGTGGCAGGTGGAGTACCCAGGAGAGATCACCTCTGACCTGGGAGTGTCCAAGATCTACGTGAGCCAGAAGGACTTGATCGGAGTCATCCCGCTGGCCATGGTAAGAGTGCCTGCCTCGGGCTGTTGGTTCAGGACTCCGGGACTCCGGGACGGGGAAGGCGGCGGCTGTGACCCAGGCTTGGTGGGGAGTGGCAGTGAGCAAGAGCCAGGCTGGGGGGAGACTAGACGGCGACGCTTACCGCAGCAGCCGACTCTGGAAACGTGCGTTTTTAACTCCAGGTACTCAATTCGAGTCTGTCTGTGTGTGAAGCTACCGCTGAGTTGGTGACTGCGGATCCTGCAGTGCGGATGGTTTAAGGAGTCCAGCTGCCTGCAGTTGGGCAGGCCACTTGCTTGGCGTGGGGGGCGGCCACGCCTGGTTGGGAGGAGGAGGGCCGAGGCATCTGTGCCTGAGCATGGCCGTGACTTAGCTTCTGCCCGAGGCGATCTGGAGCGTGGGTTTTGCCAGCAGATGAACTGGACCTGCCTCCATCCTCCTCCAATTCCCCATGAGGAAACTGAGGCCCAGAGAGGCGCTCTCCTGGGTGCCCAGGGCTCACCCTTCTCTGCTAGTCTCTGCAAGCTTCCTATAAAGCCGAACAACGCAGCCCAGCCGTGGTCTCCACTTCGGAGCCTGCAGACCTTCACGTGGGCCTCAGTTTCCCCATCTATAAATGGAGGAGAGAAACAGCAGCTGCTGGCCAGGCTGTTGTAAGGATGGAGCAGTAACTGGAGGGAGCTCAGGAGGATGGCGGCCCCGGATGCCCTCAATGTCAGCTGATTGTGGTCACGTCCTCACTGCACCGGGCAATGAGGCTGAGCTCTCAGGAAAGGGCCTGTCCAACCCTGTTTCCACCTTTGGGGCGCTGGGTGGCTACGGGCATGGCTGATTCTGCATTGATACCCTGGATTCCAACACTTGGGGTCTGGCAGGTCTCCAGGGGGCTTGCTGGGCAGGCGGTGGAATAGGAGTGAAGGCTGAGCGACCCCCTGCCCCTCCCAGCAGGTTCTGTGTCCTGCTCCCTGGCCTGGGGAAGGGCTGTCACTGTGGATGGTGGTGGTCACCCTCGTGACGTTGCTTTGGTTTTGTCACTCTGATGTTTGTGGAGGGATATTTGCAAGAAATCAGATACGAATCCCAGAAATGTTCAAGAGAAGGCGTGCTATCCGCCAGGGCTGCAGTGAGGAGCACAAGGGGAGCAGAGTGGCCGGCGGGCAGTGAGGAGCGGGCTGTCTAGAGCAGCTGGAAGCCCGGGAGGCGGTGGGGGTCACACGGGCTGATCGGGTCTTAAGGAATCGCTCTGGCTGCACATGGAGATGAATTCAGGGGCCAGAGGGCTCAGGGGGCTGAGCGATGCTTCTCCAGTGGCCCTGAAAGAGACCCCACAGCAGGGTCTCCAGCCTGCGCGGCTCCCTGGTTCTAGCTTTTCTGTTTGAACGGGAGCAGCCCAGGCTTAGGTGATGCTCCGGGGGCTTAGGGAATAGCATCCTATGACTGAGTGACCCAGAGATACTGTCCTTGTCTCAGTAACTCCAGATTAATGACAAACATGTCCACATTGCAGCAGCAGGAAGAGGGGGAAGGAGGAAGGAGCGGACACCATCTCTTGCTCAGTGCACCACCTCTGCTCCCATCCCACTGACCAGGGCCACACCCCGGTGTATGGATGGTGGGACTTTCCCAGGCACTGGAAATCGGCGTGAAAGAAATTTGGGAATAAACAGGGACTCCAAAACATCCCCCAGGTCGCTCCAGGACACCACCACACAAACTCACAATGGGAGAGATTTTTCTGTTATAAAACACACTGTGGTTTGTATTTTTGTGCAGAATCTTTGCCTGCATCTCTGATTGATTCCTCGAGTAGACGTTCAGAAATACCTTTCCATCCAAGATACGAATCAAAGGCCACGCAGTCTCGTAATGCTCTTTGTACCGGTTGCCACATCGCCTTCTGGGAAGTTTAATTCACATTTCCACCTGCTGCGCGTAGTGAGGCCCACTTCCCGGTGACGGCACCGGACATGGAATTTCACAGTGTAAAACATAGAAGTTTATTAAGGAAAAATTATATCTTGGTGTCGTCTTAATTTGCCCTCCTTGGGTTACATTTTTTATTTCCTTATTAAACATTTGTTCTTTGCTTGTTTTATTTTCCCACTGGGGATTCAACTTCTTATTAATACTTTGCTATAAATCTTTACATGAAAGTAGAAAAAACCCACATGTTATTTAATTTACCATCTTGACGTCTCTTTTTAAAAACTGTTTTTGAATTTTTTTCGTTTCAATTATACATGACAGTCGGTGTATATTGACATACATACGTGGAGCATCGCTTCCCTTCTTGTGGTTGAACATGACGTGGCGTTACACTGGTCTGTATTCACATGTGAACATAGGAAAGTGATGTCCAGTTCATTCTGCTGCCTTTCCCATTCCCATCCCCGCTCCCCATCCAGTGAACCTCCACTTCTGCCTCCCCACCTCCTATTGTGAGTCAGCATCTGCATATCAGAGAGAACTTTCAGCCTTGGGTTTTCTTGGGGAATGCCTTATTTTATTTACCACAATAGTCTCCAGTTCCATTCATTTACCACTAAATGCCATAATTTAATTCTTCTGTTTATGGCTGAGTACTATTCCAATGTGTATACATAACATATTTTTTGTATCCATTCATCTGTTGAAGGGCATCTAGGTTGGTTCCATAGCTTAGCTATTGTGGATTGAGCTGCTGTGAACATGGATGTGGCTGTGTCACTGTCGTGTGCTGATTTTAAGTCCTTTGGGTATAAACCTGTGGGGAGTGGGATAACTGGGTCAAATGGTGGTTCCCTTCCAAGTTTTCTGAGGAATCTCCACACTGCTTTCCAGAGTGGTTGCACCAAGTTGCAGTCCCACCAGCAATGTATGAGTGTGCCTTTTCCCCCACATCCTCACCAACATTTATTGTTCTTGATAATTTATTTTTCTCGATAATTTCCATTCTGACTGGAGGGAGATGAAATCCTGGAGTAGTTTTGATTTGCATTTCTCTAACTACTAGTGATTATTTTTACATATATTTGTTAACCATTTATATTTCTTCTTCTGTGAAGTGCCTATTCAATTCTTCTGCCCATTTATTGATTGAGTTATTTGGTTTTTTTGGTGTTAAGTGTTTTGAATTTTTTCTATGTCCTGGAAATTAATGCTCTCTCTGGGATACAGGTGGCAAAGATATTCTTCAATTCTGTAGGCTCTCTCTTCACGTTATTGATTGTTTCCTTCCTGTGAAGAAGCTTTTTAGTTTGATAAAATTCCATTTATTGTTTTTTTTTTAAATTTAGTTGTAAATGGGCACAATACCTTTAATTTATTTATTTTTATATGGTGCTGAGGATTGAACCCAGGTCCTCACACATGCTAGGCAAGCGCTCTACTACTGAGCTATACTTCTAGCCCTCCACTTATTGATTCTTGATTTTACTTCTTGCACTTTAGGAGTTTGGTGAGGAAGTCAGTTCCTAAGCCGACATGATGGGGATTTGGGTCTATGTTTTCTTCTAGGAGGCACAGAGCTATAGTCACAAAAACAGCATGGTATTGGCACCAAAACAGACAAGTAGACCAATGGTACAGAATAGAGGACACAGAGACAAACCCACATAAATACAGGTATCCCACACTAGACAAAGGTGCCAAGAGCATTCATTGGAGAACAGATAGCCTCTTCAACAAATGGTGCTGGGAAAACTGGAAATCCATATGAGGCAAAATGAAATTAAACCCCTATCTCTCACCTTGCACAAAACTCAACTCAAAGTGGATCATGGACCGAGGAATTAGACCCGAGACGCAGTGGGCAGTTCTGCAGGATGGAGGGCACAAGGCCAACTTGGGCAAAGCCCGTGGCCTCTCCTTCTAGGTGGACATGTGATTCCTCCTCTGGGAAGCTTCCATCTGAGATTTGGCTTCCCCCGGGGTCCAGGGCCGTGAGAGTTCTTCCATTCTCTTACCCAGTCATTAATTTTTGTGAGCTTTCTTTCATTTTTTACGGTTTAGGAATCAACTTTACCTTGTCCTAGGTACAACGTGTCCTTCACCTAAGTCAGTGCACACTGCAGCCCCCATCTCACCCAGGGGCCAGGCTGCCCTTCTTGGAAGACCTAGAGTCCTCCCTGGAGGCAGAGAGGCTCAAGCTCCGTGGTAGCAACTGGCTGTGGCTGCCCTGGGGGTTTTGCCAGGCTCCGAGCAGCCATGCTGAGAAGCAGGTACGCGACCCCCAGGCCAGGCCCACAAGTCCTTCAAAACTGTTCATAAGTGCTCTTAGCTTTCAAATCCTGGAAGCGCGGTCTCCACTCCTTTCGGGAAGAGTCTTTGGGGGTCTGACATGGATGTTGCTGTCAGTTCAGGAAAAGGGAGCGGCCCCTGGGCCCCTGGGTGCCTGGGACTTGCAGACCTGGCCTTCTCTCGCGGTGCGCCCGACCAGGCTGGGTTTTGTCTTGAGCCTCAGCTTTGACCCCGATTTTTAGCTGTTCCTGCTGAGCTGGGACTCGAGCTGTGACGCAGTCTGGAGGTGAGGTGGGGACAGACTAGCTCTGAATCACCCTTGAATTCAACAGAGGGGAGCTGTGACCCTGCAGCGACTGGACAGCATTCACAGTGACAGGAGGGTCCAGCCGAGTTCGCCAGACCCAGCCCCGCACATGCCGGGGAGGCCACAAGTGCCAGGACCGGCCACGCCTTCCTCCCCGTGAAGCGCACCTGGAACGTGGCACCAGCAAGAGCCCCGGTGCCTCTCCCAGGCCCTGCTTCCTGCCACCCCCAGGCCCCCTGCTCCCAATGGTCTTCCTCGGTCCTTGTGGCCAGATGGGATCCGTGGTGGCCCTGCTGCTTCCCTGCTCACAGGGGGACGCCGGCTGCCTCTGCTGGTTGAGGCCCTGCCAGGGGAGCCATGGTGCATCCTCCATCCTTCAGAGTTCCTTTTATCCTTGGACCTTCACCCAACCCAAGCCCCTTCCTGCAGAAGTGCCAGACTCCCGGCACCGCCTGGGCTCCTGTGCTTCTCCTGGGCAGGCGCCGGGGCTCCCCAGCCCCAAACCCGACCCGCAGGGGGCGGCCTGCTCGCCATTCTGGCCCCGGAACAGAGTTCTTCCCTGAACAAGTCCAGGGTGACAGCGAAGTCTTCCTCTTCCTTTCTCATCTTGCTACGTCCTCTTGAACCTTTCCGGTCAGCGTCCTCCTGCACTCTGATGTAGACGAGACTTTCCTACACGTTTGTAACCACGTCATCTTAACGTCAGGAACTTCCTGATGAAGTGGACGTTGGGTTGTGCTGGACCGAGTGCCCTTGTCTCCTTAAGTGAGGGGTGGGTGCTTGTACCAGCTGCACCTCCCCTTACCCTCAGAACCTGGGAACAGTGGCCAGAACACTGAGCACATGGCTTTGAGTGCCCCACAGCCACCCTGCTGGCCCTTCCTGGCCTTCGGTGGCATCTGCTCATGCCACAGTACCTGCCCAGGACTGGCTCCTGGGAAGCGCTCCCAAATGGTCCCCTTGCTCTCTGGAGAGAGGGCGCTGGATCCCCATCGCCCGGCAGTTGAAGTCAGCACAGGTCATGTGCTATGACATCCACCTGCTGAGGTCAGGACGTGGGAAAGGTCCCCAAATCCTGGAAGGAACCTTCCTTTCCTGCCTCTAATCATGAAAATTCTCTTTATTTTTGCATAAAAGCGCATTCTCGGCTCCCCGGTCTGGTTTTCGCGCATCCTCTCCTGTGTCAGCCTGCTAATTAACATGCCAGATCCCTCTGTTGTCTCGCTCAGACTTTTTGAAAATTCAGTCGCACTGCGAGCGCGCGGCCGCCTTCATTTTCAGACGATCTCAGCCAAGCGCAAATTAAGATGCCGAGACAGCCCTTGAGAAAAATCTGTCCAAGGCGCCGTCTTTCTTTGTGGCTGGAGTGGCCACTGCTGCCGGGAACAGCGCTGGGTAATTGCCACCTGCTCTGCGCTTCTCAGGTTCCCAGCCGGACTCACGGGCCTTCCTTACGTTCATTAGCTCCCAGAACCCGGGATGGCCCAGAACCGGGGGTACCGATCCGTCCCACGCCACAGTCGGAGGAGACACAGAGCTTGTGGCCTGGCCTTCCCAGCTGCCCGGCTGACACACTGAGCTGAGATCAGGCTCCAGATGGACAGGCTCCGGAGTCCACGCTCGCAGCCAGTCTGCCCGGCCGCTCCTGCAAGCCAGAGCAGAGGACGCGGGCTGTGGATTGTGCAGTGTGGGAAGCGCAAATGCAAAGACGGGTAGTCACAAAGCAGAAATGGAGAAGTCTCGCTGAAATAAGGAAATCATCTGAAAATGAATTGTTTATCATGCGCAAAGCCGTGGCCTTCTCCTTGCAGCCCCCTGGCTGCCTCTGAGCTCCCTAATGAGCCTCCTCTCCAGAGGTGATTCATAATGAGCGGCGCCGGTGGCTGGACCCAGTGCTCTCTCAGGTACGCGGGACCCTGGCTAGTGGTTTCTGCTGTGTGGCTCTTACAGCCCAGCTGGGCACAGCCGGTTGTTCCTTGCAGTGAGCAACAACCTGCTCCTGATGTGACTCGCTTTGTAGGCACTATGGAAACACAGCCGACTGGGGAAGTGTCTGTGAGCCCCCACTGTGCGCCAGGCGCCCACCTCTGGGCTCCAGGTGTGGCGGAGCACAAGTTTCCTTCAGCGAGGCAGCTGATAAGCAGGTGAGAAGTAGCAGAGCCAGAGGATTTCAGAATCCATGTGTGCTCGGGGGAGCAGAGCAGGGTGCTAGGAAGGCCAGCTCCCTCAGACGCGGTGGGCCCTGCAGAGGGGACATCCCTGCCAAGAGCATCCAGCCTGGGAAGGTGTGAGAGCCGCTGTCCAAGCAGAAGGAAAAGTGGAGGCCGAGGCCCAAAGCATGCTCAGCTAGGACAATGGGGAAAGTCCCCTGAGCTGGGGATGCTGAGTCCAGAACTGGGACACAGGGCAGAGCGGCAGGAACTGGGGACACAGACCCTACCAGCCAGGGCACGTGCAGGGGATGGCTGATTGCAGGTGGCTCAGCCTGGGCTGATCTCAGGGCTCATTCACCCACGTCACTCTGGAGGCCCTGAGGAGAACACGCGGGGGCGGGGGCAGTGGAAATGGGAAGAGCCGTTTGGGGCTGATTTTCTCGTCCACATCCCAGATGACAGCGTGACCAGGGTGAAGTGAAATGGAGGTCTTGGATGTACTGCAGGGGGCAACAGGACCTGCTTCTGACTGGATGTGAGGGTCAGCTTTCACATCGCTGTGACCAGAATACCTGATGGGAACAACTTAGATGCGAAAAGCTGGGGCGCGCGACTTTGGAGGCCTCGGTCCATAGATGGCCGGCTCCATTGCTCTGGGCCCAGGTGCGGCAGAACACCTGGGGCAGGGCCCAGAGGAGGGAAGCTGCTCGGCTCATGGTGGGGTCCAGAAGCAGAGAGACAGGGAGAAGCCACAGGGAGGAGGCAGCCCTCCAGGGCAGCCTCAGTGACCCACCTCCTCCAGCCCCACCCCGCCTGCTCACAGTTACCACCCGTCAGCCATTCACACCAGGATGGCCTGATGTGGCTGCAGCTCTTGCCATCCAATCACATCACCTCTGCATATTCCTACATTAACCAGAGCCGCGGGGGACACATTGTATCCAAATGTGACAGTGCACAAGGAACTTGCCTAAACAGGAGAGTCTAGACAGCACCCCCTGATGGCATGAAACCTTGCTGTCACCTGAGCCATCCAATATGGCAGCCACGGCCACATGGGATCCCAAGTTTTGGAAATGAGGAGTGTGACTAAAGAGTAGAATCCTTAAAAGCAAGATAAGCCTCAGTAGTCATCATGGGAGTGGCTCTCAGATTAGGTCTTGGGAACTCAGGGGACGTCATGCATTTGCTGAGACGTCAGCCTGTACATTCCATCTGCTCTCTGATCCCTTGTCCATTCCTGTCCACCCCGTGCCACACCCCTCCAGTCTTTCCTTCCTGATTGGCACTGAACAGCCTGCTCGCCCACTGGCTTCTGCCTGGGTTCAGCCAAGGTGAGAGAGAGAATAGGAGGAGAGCAGAAGGAAGCTCCTGCCATGCAGGCCACCGCTGGTCGGTGACCATGTCCTCCAGAAAGCACCAGCTCCTGTCAATTGGCTCCCCTTGAGCCCCAGCAGCAACGGCCTTGACGCTGTGCTTCAGGTAAAGCCCCATGTCATCTGCACATGTGACCTCCCACTCACGCCCCTCTGCGTGGTGGGGCCGGTGTCTGAGCTCACTTGTCTTACGATTGCTCCTGCCCCCAAATGCATGGATCTAGATACTTATTATTTTACTACAAATTGTTTTATTTGTAATTCAGATAACATATTATTTATTTTTTTGGTATGTGCATTGGTAGATTACCGTGCGGTTCTTATTTCAGAGCAATAAAGGGCATGCTACTTTCTTACACAGATACTTCTTGCATGAAGGGAGCCTCACTCAGAGAGGGTTGGAAGCAATAGCATTGACAGTCACTCTCTAGGAGGGGACAGACAAGGCCTGTTGTCAGTCTTATAGGGCACACGGCCTCTGTCCAGCTGCAGAGCCCTGCCTCTGTGACCCCCAGACAGCCACAGTGTGTGAGCAAGTTGGTGTCACTGAGACCAAGGAAGCTGTGTGGGCACCACAACTCAGATTTCACGTGACTTTCAAATGACACAAAATAGTGTGCTGCCTTGATTTGTTTGATCATAGAAAAATGTGAGAACCATCCTCAGTGTCTGCCTCCCAGAACTCCAACTGGCAGGCCCTGATTTGCCCACCCTGACCTGATGTATGTGTAATGTTCTCAGCCGCATCTGCGTTGCTCCAGCTGGAGGTGGAAAAGTCCCTATGTAATGCACAGGTGACACAACCTCTGACCTCCCTGAAAGCAAGCCCACTGGCAATTTAAAAATGAAAATTAGATGCCAATATCAGGAGAAAAGTGGGTTTTCTGCAATGAGCATCAGAGACTTTCCTGCCCAATCCTCTCCAGTGGCGTCTGCAAGGATCCGGGCTCACCTGGCAGGTGGCCTGGGCCTTCTCCCATCTCCCTCAGTCTGCTTTATCCAGCACAGGTTTGTGATTCAGCCTCGAACTTGTGAGTCCCTGTCCAAGCAAGCCCTTCCCCTTTGGGACACTTAAGTCACATGATTGCTCTGTCTCTGTGGTCCTGGGTGGCCTCCCTCACACATGGTGTTTGTCCACCCCAAACCACGTCCATGTCCCTCTCAGTCTCAGGCTAGCATCACAGCCTGCCTCCTTGGCAGCATCCACCAGACTATGTCAGAACCTGTTCTCTCTCCAGTGGGCAATGACCTTGAGTCAGCCTCACCGTGGAGGAGCTGAAGGTGCTGCAGAGAGGAGGGCTGCCAGCCAAAGGGAGACCCCACGTGCCACCATATCCAGCCCTCCCATCTGGGGCCACATCCTCAGATTCAACCAACAACCAACTGCAGAGAGAAAATATTTCAAAAAAAAAATGTAACTGTATAAAATATGTAGAGACTTATGTTTCTTGTCATTACTGCTGAGAATGCAGTGTAGCGCCACTAGAGCGTGCTTGGCGCTGAGCCAGGAAGAATAAGCCGTCTAGTGTTCAAGTACGTGACAGATGTACGCGGACCAGAGGCGATCCTGGCACCATGCTGTCCAAGGGACTGGGACCTCTGTGGAGCTGGGTATCCCTGGGATCCTGGACCCAGTCCCTGCAGAGGCCACGGGATGACCGTGAGTCCCAGCTTCTGCTTGCTCAGAGCCAAAGCCGCCTGGCTTCTTGAATTGCTTTCTAAAAGCTGACGTCCAGAATCTTAGCAGAAACTCCCAGAGGTGGAAACACCGTTCAGAACAGCTGGCTTGCAGGGAGGATCCCTGTGTGCTTCAGGTATCACCCCGCCAGCCATGCCCACCGTCAGCTCTCCGCCCTGTGAACGCAGTGCTGTGCACAAGAGAGACCATCTGGACCCAAACCCAGCATTTTGGAAAACCTCTAGGTCCACATAACTGCAAGATAGCGTCCAGCTCCAGCCAGCTTGTGCGTGGGGTGGCTCTGCAGGTAGAGTTCCGTGACATGTGGGGAGGACCCTGGGGCACACGGCTGGCCTCAGTCTCTTCCCAGTCCATCCTCACCCTCTCCCTGCCGATTCTGTATTCCTGGCAAGCCTCATGTGGATCTGTCCTGCACGTGAGCGCCCAGGAAAGGGGCTTCGGGGGCTGTGTTCACGCTGCATCTGCGGCAATGGGACCCCAGCACAGCCCCCAGCAGGAGCGCGGTGACCACACGGGAACTGTGGACTGAGTCGGGAGGAGCTGCCTCCACAGCCCTGGCCTGAGAGCTCACAGGGCAAGTCAGGGGCATCTTTGCACCTGTCTTTCTCATCTGTGCAGAAGGGACAGTGGCCACCTCCACCCCATAGGGCGGTGGAAAGGTTTGATGAGGGGAGTTAGCAACACACGTAGCTCAGCAGCTGTTCTGTGAATACCCTTGACAACCTTAGTTAGCGTTACCAACGTTGATGTGTTGTTAGTAATAATTTATTAACACGTGAGGATATTGCTGATAGCAACATGCTACTGTTAACAATAATCTTAGCAAAGAAACATTTAATGATACTGGCACAAAAATGTGGAAGCATTTATTACTTCCCTTCTAGAAGTTTCCTGAGAAGGGAAAGAAAAAGTAAACTTTGTCCACTAGGGATAAAAAGACGAACTAGAGAGCATTTTAGGTAGTCAGTGGAGAAGCCGAGTCCTGACGGATGCCAAGAACTCTAAGCTTTTCAGTGGGTGCTAAAATACATACTTGGGCAGAGTTAAAGCACGGTCCCCAGGAGGTGGTCATTCCACAGACATCTTATTGATCTTTGCTTGATGACTGGTGCTCACACTGCTTTTCCAGGGAGGCAAATTAGAAAGCTCCGGATTTTGTCTCTGTGGTTGTATAACCCTGTCTTTCCAGTGTGGAACCAAGTCCCCCATCACCCTTCTCCTGAACAAAAGTGACCCTCTGATCCTTAGCCCTGACTTTCCTTTTGCTTTAAGGAGGAGAACAGCTGGCTTGCAGGGAGCTGTGGCTGTGGACTTGAAGGACACTTCTCCTGCCCCGTACCTGGTGCCCCTGCTCTTCTCCTTCCTCACTCCCAGACTCCTCCCTCCCCTCGGTCCCTCCTCCCCTCCTCCCCACCCCAGTCCTGAGCATCCTATTCCTGATCAGGTATCAGTGTGGCTCAGCAGCCACACTTTCAAAATACAGGAGGCCGAGTCCCCGCCTAGCGCTCACACACAAAGCAGATATCTCACCTGGCTCAGAGACGCGTCCCAAGGGCACGGACTCCAGGTGGACTGAGTCAGGGCTGAGGTCCCTGGAGCTCCCGGCTGTGGCTCGCTCTCACCCTCCACTGGCTCCAACTGGAACAAGATGGTGCCATGCTCACCTTCAGCCAGAGAAGAGGGACGCCCTCCTCTGCCCTGGGTGGAGCCAGGCCTCCGTCCTTCTGTGCCACGCAGGCGTCCCCAGGCCTGGGCTGGTAGCAGTCGCAGCCACCTGGGCTTCCAACACCCATCACAGCCAACAGGATGGCATCGCCCAGGCCAGCTGCCGTCCGACGGCCTTGGCATCTGTGAAGCACAGTTGATGGGGAAGACTGGACACCTGAGGACCAGCTGGTCGCTAGAGGGGGGGAAGGAGGCTGTCTGGGAATTCTCAGCAGAAAACTGCAGGACAGCTGGGGTTACGTAAAGTGCCGGGAGGAAGTCCTCGGCCTGTCCTTTCTCTTTACTAAACAAACCCTAAAACCTTCAAAGAAAAACCCCACTTCCTACAGAAAAGGTGATCAGAAGTCACAATGGCAGACGGGCAGGTGAACAGGTGAACAGGGAGCTGTCCATTTTTCTGCTGAAATGATCCTGGGTGTCAGCGGACATTATGGTCACATTTGGAAAGAAGCAAAACTTGCTGCCTAAGGGTTTGCAATTATAAAACATGAGCCCCACAGGCTGGAACAGGAGGGGACCCCATGCCTGGAGCAGCTGTACCCAAGCCACGGGACACCTCACAGTACACCTGGGGGACATGGGGGTCCCCCCTCAGAGCAGCTGACTACAGAGCTCATTCCCTTCCAGTGCCCGTGACAGTCACGTCTAAGAAGGTGCTTAAAGCACTCTGAGTGTCCTAGGCAGGTCCATCTCCGGGCAACGTCAGAATGGGAACGGAGGCCATTGGTCCTTAGGGATTTTCCATTATGTGCAGGTACAATAAGCCAGCACAGGGAAGAGCAATGGGCTCTCAAGAAAAATATTTTGCCAAGCAGGGTAACAGATCTGAGAGGCGTATTTGTAGATCTTTCATTTCCGTTTTGATGACATCCGTGGGTAGCTGCTTAATTATTCACTTAACGGGAGTGTTAGGTGTCACACGCCCCATACTGTATGGAGCAGATGCATCTTTTGAAAAGAGGAAGAACATATGGACTCCTTCTGAGATGGGAAACAGTGTCGGACCCAACGTCCTGGAGCGTGACTCCGGGCACAGTGACGGGAGGTGGGACCCTCGTCTTTCTAAGAAGTCGTCCTGGGCTTGAAGGAACTGCCTCAGCAAAGTTGGGGTGTTAGAACAGGCATGCAGCTCAGCTTCTGAGGAAGGTCCAGCAGCACTTCAGACTCAGTGGAAGACCCCTCCCGAGAGCCTCCATGGGCATTACGCTCAGCCATCCTTTGCAGAATGTCAGGACATCGCCACTAGGGAAAGCTGAGGTCCATGGAGGAAAAGGAAGTTAGGGAGGTCACTGCCTAGGAAGTGTCTGTGTGACCCTGAAGCTGATGCACCACCAGGGTGCAGGTGTGCAGCCACCCCAGGAGACCCACAGACCCTGGACACGTGCTGTGGCAGAGACCCAGTGGGTGGGCACCAAGGAGGAGCAGGGGGAGGACATGGTCTATCCTGCGATCCTCCTGGGTAGACTGATCTCCAAGGTGGACGAGGACAGGGAAGAGCTCTCCTACCACTGAATGGTAGGCATGTGGTTTTGGAGGTGCCCTGAGTGAGGGAGAAGACCACTGCGGCCGCGTGTCTGCCAGCCTTCTCATGGCAATCCAGGCATGGTGTGGTGTCTGCCTCTCTTTTCTAGAAACAGGGCCATACTGACCCATCCTTCCGTGGAATTCTTGACATTTGGTCATAAAGATCAGTGGCATGTGTTCTGACACAGCCTGAGAGCTTTCCACACTGGCTCCGTGGCCTCCACAGCATGTCCAGGAGCAGATGGTCCAGCCTCTTTTTGCTGTTCCCGGGGGCCACGGAGTGATGCAGTTCCTCCTAAGTAACGTACACCTCTGTGTATGTGGAAATAATGGATAAAGGTAAAGGTGTGGGAGACCATGTATGGATATGGATGATGGATAACAGCTGCACTTGTTGTGTAGGAAGGATAGATAACAGATGATGGGTAGGTAGGTAGAT
>JAJEJO010002003.1:27133-56027 GCA_020662805.1 Glaucomys volans
GTGGTCCCGTGGGCTCAGACACAGCTCAAGCAAATTCCACCGTGTTTGATTTCAAATGGAGGGAGAGTGGATGGAAGGTCGTCCGGGGAGGAAAGAGCACTTGGCTTCCAGTGAATTCTGAGAAGCCTGGGAGATGGAAGAGGGGTGATGCTGTGAACCCCACCCATCTCTGCCTCTGCAGGAGCGGCCCACCAGCATGAGCTGCCTTCCCCTGGCACATCGGCCTGATCCTGCTTTCCAGTTTCTGCCTCTAATCCTCACCCTGGTCCCCTGAATGGCTGTCCTTGACCATTGTCCCCCAGCCCGCCCAGCTTGGAGCACCCTGCACTCCCTGCTTCAGCCTGTTAGATGTGGGAGCAGCGTGGGTCCTCGGCCTCCTGTGCCTGGCTCTTCCACTTGGCTTAACGTCCTCCAGGTTTATTTGTATGTGGCAGATGGTGTGGTTTCCTTCTTGAACTTCACTTAACTCCTAGGTTCCCTGTCCCCCAAATCTCTAGGCTTGAGAGAGCAACTGAGAACGAAGCGGACGCTTCGAAGGCGATGCTTTGTGCTATGTCTAGTGTGCTGCAAAAATAGCCACAATCACCGAGTGACAGCTGATGGTCGTGACAGTGCGTGGCCTCGCTGGTCAGTGGCAGGAGCGTTAGGGCCTGTGGATAATAGGGACCCTCAGTTTCCATGGTGTGTTCTAGTTTCTACTTCGAGAAACTCTCAAAAATCTTTCTGCAGGGACATACACGACTTTGGAAACTAGTAGCACTAATTTTAAAATGAATTTGAATAGTACCTCTAAGAAAACCATGAGTTAGATTTGGAACGGCTAAATTTGCTTAGGCAAAAAAAAAAAAAAAAAAGAGAGAACGAAAGAAAGAAAAAATAGTCTTTTGATCACTGTTGAAAGACATATTGCTTCTTAAAGTCAAATCCTAACATATCTGAAGGAGTTGGAACTCAAGCCTCATCCAGTCCCTGAAAACCATCCCCCTACCGACCTGGTTCCCGTCGCTGCCCGTGTCCCAGCCTTTGCTGGCCGGGAGGGTGCTGGCCCAACGTCTGCAGCCTGCTGAGCAGCACTGACCAGCCTGGGTGTAGACGCAGGAGAAATGATTCTTATTGTCTGGTTTTTCTCTGCACAACGATTTCTCCAGGTCAGCATTTCCCAAATGGGTGAGCCATGGAACACTGGCGCTCTGAGGATTATTGATTTTGTATTTAAAAAGTGCTCTTACAAGAGCGTGAAATGCCGGGTCAACCAAAGCAGCCGGTTGTGTGCGGTGGCCTCTCAGACCCATTAATAATGCTCCTTTTCTGCAGGAGGGGATTGAACACTGTGAGCCGTGGAATCCTCTTTCCAAAGGGATCCTTAGTTCCCAGCGGCACAGCAATCAGCATCTGTAATTGTCCAGGGTGCGTTTCAGGGTGGCGTACCTGGCCTGCGAGCTCCAACGCCAGCCCCTTTTTGCCGAGGAAAGAGAGGAACTGCACTCAGGGACTGACACCTGAAGTCAGGTGGGCCAGGGAGCCTTGTCCAGTGGGGTGGGTTCTCTGGCCTCTTTTTAGCTAAGGGGCTTCCCTGCCGGGTCATCCAGAGGGTTCCTTTTCATCTCTTCATCTGTGAATGGGATGATGTCATCAAACTGTCTTTTGCACAGAATTTGTAAAAATAGACATAAGTGCAAACGTGCTTCTTAGCTTCTGGCCGCGAGGCGTGGTATCGTGCCAGCCCTTACTTTTACCCCGTTACGATAGGCAGGGAAGCGGTCCTATGGGGTGGCCCTGGGATTGCCCTGCAGAACTTCCCAGAGTTGCCTGTGTCCCGACAGCTGGCCGGGGGTGAGTCGCTCTACTCCCAGATCTGAGGCTGTGTGTGCAGAAGCCTCATTTGGAGAAGGCGCCCAGGGAGATGATAACAAGTCTCACTTAGTGGCTCTAATTGTGATTCTCTCTTGCTATCTCTCTCTGCCTTGTATCTATAATTTCATCCAAATTAATATTTATTTGTATTAATAATAGCAAACCCAGATGGATCCTCACTCTGGACCAGGCGCAGCTCACAAAAGACTCTGCCCGAACTTGCCATTTATAGATTTCTTGATGACCTGTGGGCTCTGACTATTATTATTGTCATTTCAATGGAGTAGTCAGTGAGGCTCAGAGAGACCCGGAAAGCCTTCCACAGTCCTAGCTGGACGGGGCAGTGCAGCTGCGGACGGCAGACTCCCCCACAGCACCTCCTGCCCACACGGTGAGATGCCCCAGGAGCCGTCCCTAGCCAGAGGTATGTCCTGCCCACTTCCTGGCCTCTGTCTTATAACTGACAGGTGTGTGATGTCCCACTCTGAAGGTCTCATGCGGCTCTGTCAGAGGCCCAGGATCCTGCAGGGGATCAAACTTGCACTTGGTGAGCGTCAAAGGCGGGCACTGGAGGGCGCCGAGTCCAGCTGCTCGTAACAGGGGCCGTAGCCCACAGGGGTGGGACGTCTTTCTCCAACTTTCTGGAGTCCGCTCCTGGCTCATGTTCATTTGTCTCTGATAATTTTTTAAAGTCAATAAATATTTCCGGAGCCCTTAATAGCAGTGGGCACTGTGGTCACTGTCATATTGGGGGAATCCTGGGGAACTGGGCTGGTACAGTCTGTGCTGTTCACTGAAGTCGGTCCTCCAGGAGGGGCCGGCCCTGGGCAGCTGTGGGATGGACGCACACTCCTGCAGGCGGGGATCGGCAAAGGTCTCACTGGTGGTGATGAGACCTGGATGGAAGGACAGCCCTCAGCGTGGAGACGGGAGTCTGGGCACACCGCAGACCCGACAGCAGCCGAAGACCCCGGTCTGTTTGTCACTGGGGACCTTTCAGGCGGTGATCTGGAATTTGCATCTTTCTGAGAGTGCAGACTTGTCAGGTAGGGAGTTCCTTTTAAGAAGATGGGATGAGCCTCAGGTAGAGGCCAACTGGAGAGTGGGGTCACGGCACTGCTGAGAGGCAGATGGTCAGTTTCCCACGTCCACACGTGGGATGCCAGATAGCTAGGAACACTCTTTCTGGGTGTGTGAGAGGTGTCTCCAGAGGAGATGAGCTTTGCAATCTGTGGGCTGAGTACAGAAGATCCTCCTCACTCCCGCGGGTGACGGTGGCACCCTGAACCCCTGTAGACCCGAGCAGAATAGCGGGCAGAGGAAGGTGAATCTGCACCCCCACTCCATCCTTGACCTGGGTCCTCACACATCAGAGCTTCTGCCTCTCGAGCCTTCAGATGCTGAGATTTACAGTAGCAGCCCCCTGTCCCCAGGTCCCAGGCCTTTAGCCTTGGACTGAATTACACAACCAAGCTTCCTGGGTGTCCGGCTGGCAGATGGAAGATCACAGGACTGCCCAGCCTCCCTCATCACAGGAACCCATGCCCAAAATAAATCTCTATCTCTCTGTGCATCTCTGTCTCTCTCTGCCTGTCCATCCATCTTCTTTCCATCCATCCATCTGCTGGCCTATCTTCTCTGGAGAATCCCCGCCTCTGGGGTTCTCCCAGGCTCTACGGAGTCCTGCTGGGGTGCTGGAGGCTGCGATGGAGTCCGGGTGCCTCTGCCTGTGGATGTGTGGGCAGTGGGGCCTTCTGCACTTGGTGACAGTTGGGTGTGAAGCGGGAGAGAAGGGTAGGAGCTGTGCGTGAGGTAGGATGCTGGAGCTTGCTCCTCAGGCTTCTTCCGTCCACGCGGATGCAGGGGCCAGCACTGCAGTTGGCAAGGCGTTGCTGGCAGTGCCCAGCCTGCTGCGGTCCCATGTGGGACCCCAGGTCTGCCGTCCCTTGTTCTGTAGCCACACACTTGCCTTGGTCTCAGGTAAGGTGGGGGTTCTTCCCCTGCCCTTGACCTTGAGCTGTAGCTCCGCCTTGTGAGCCACATTGGCCAAGGGGAGGTTGGAGGACCTGGTAGGAGCAGAGGCGGGAAGGCGCCCGCGGGGCTGTGCTTCTGCCAGTGGATGAGGGACTTGTACAACAGGCCTGAGCTGGACCTGGACTCAACTGGAGCCAGCTCCCCCCACTTTCCGAGCCCCCGGGACTGCACACCCAGCTTGAAACAGAGCATCACCAGCAGCCGACCCACAGCTGGGGGAGGGACCAGCCCTTGGCGTCACAAGGCAGCTGCTCACTGACGCAGAGCCCTCCCTGCCCACGTAGGAAGCACGGTGGACCAGGCTGCTGGCACGGGAAAGCCTGGCCGTCGCTTCCTTAAGCAGAGGTTGCAAGCCAGAAGCCCGCTGGGGTTCACTGAGACTAATCTCAGTCCTTTAGATAGAGGCTGGAGATATTGAGAGAGAGACACAGAGTGGCCTGCCTGCAGATAGCATGTCCCCTCTAGTGATGCCACCACCTGACACAGTTCAACATGGAGTGTGAGGCCACACCATGCCCAAACTGAATCCTGTGTCTTGTCAACCAGATCCTGGTGCCGGTCATTTAATTGACTTCCGTGAACCTCAGCTTCCTCCCCACTGAGGAGGTAGTGCCACCACCCCTGGGCTTGGGGAGGCAGGTGCGTTTCGTTGATTGGCAGGTGAGGTCGCCTGGACGGGTACCCAGTGCAGTGAGCGCATCTTGAGGCGGCTCCGTCCCGGGGTGGTGGCTGCTCCCTGTGCTTATTGCTGTCACTGTTGCAGCGGTGACCGCAACGGGGTGGGTCCTAGCCTGCAGAGGAACATTGGCATCAGTGCTTTTGAAGCAGGTGTGGTGAGGAAGTTCCTCCATGGACCTCTTGTCCCTGAACGTCCCCAGCGGGTCCTCCATCCACATTTAGGAGCACAGGGAGTGGCGATGAGGGACCTGGCACTGACCCCACTCTACATGGGGGTGAGCACAGCTCCCAGGGCTGAAGGGGACTCAGACGTCTATGATAGGGGACCAGCCAGGACTGAGTCCTACGGGAAGAAGAGCATTGGAAAGACACTTGAGCAAATGTCCCTGGAACTGGGACTGAGTTCCTGGGAAGAGGCCCTCCTGGCACCGAGTAGCTTCTCCACAGGCACCTTCTGCTTCAGAACTAGGGAAGGACTGACGGGCAACGTCCCCCTTACTAGGATGTCCCATGCTGTGTGTGCATGGGTTCCTAAGCTAGGTTGGTGTCCAGGTCCTCTGTGGTCACCATCTCCCCACCTCAGCAATGAGGACTGAGCTGACCGGGAATGTCCTCTGACCCCAGTGGGTCCATAACCCTCTTCTGTGTGACTCTGGATTCTCTCCTTCATAGGACAGGCTGGCAACTCGCCCTGCTCTGCAGGTTAAGAGCTTCCCCGTGCCGGGCTGGTCTGGCAGGTGTGGGGTCTGAACTCCAAGCAGCCGGCCAGGTGCTCCCGTGCGTTTTGAGAGGATGCCCAGAGGAGTCTCGTTCTAAGGACTCCAAATGTGCAGACGTGCACAAAAGAAAAGGTGCGAGGTGTTATTTCCTCTTCCTTTTGCACCTTGCTTGTCAACCTTTTAAGTACTAAAGATATCTTTGTGTGTTTGGCTGATTTCACATTTTGAAAGCAGAGGGAGGTGCCAAGGTTTGAAGTTTGCACAGGAAGATGATCCCGGGGGAAAGCAGTCAGGGCAGGTGGCTGGCTGGGGGGACTTGACTTGGCAGCACAAAAGATTCCTGGAAGGAGAGCTCCCTCTTCCTCAGCTCCACAGTGAGAGCGTTCTGGGGTGCTCAGGGACACCAAGCAATGTTTGCTTCCTTTCTGCTCAGCAGTGAATTAAATCTAATACCACCGAAAAAGTGAAAATGACATTTTATTATTAATAGTGTTCATGCATTCCAAGAGCTACGAACGTTGACTCTTCACTGGTTTGATGAGAGGTGAGCTGGAGACCGCCAAGAGTTGGCACTTCCAGAACACTCTCGGAGCTGCCTTAGCTATCTGTAAATGATTCTTCAAGTTGTTCCAGGACCAATTGTTTAAGGAGAAAAAAGGCACATGTAAATCATTTAAAACTTTTCTTTTCAAATTGCGGAAAGTCCAGTGCAATGGAATGAGACAGGAAAAGAGATATTTATTGACTTATGCAAAAAAAAAAAAATCTGCTACTTCAGGTATGGCTTGATCCAGGAGTCCACCATATTGTTAAGACAATGTCTGTGCCCTTCACATTTTAGCTGTGGAGCCTCCTGTATATTGAATTGTCAACCTCTCCAGAACTGGGCCAACATCTCCTGGCCTGTCATGGGATGCGATGGACTAATCCCATTAGAAGTGAGAAACCAAATCCAAACCATACATCCATATCTGGGAACTTTTCATTGGCACTTGACCTAAGAGTGACTGATATATCGGGTTCACTGAAGGAAAGTGGTGGTTCCCCCATCAAAGTTTGGAGAAATGGGTGGAATGGCAAAGTGTCAGCTGATATCCTTGACGTGGACCATTTTTTCAGCCTGCAGCTCAGACTGGGTGGCCTGGAGCACTTGACCATGAGCACGTGAAGGAGGCCCCTCCTGGGAGTCTCGGGTCTAGTCTGGCTCCACTACTGGACCACCAAGTGACCCTTCTCCTTTGTGGCCTCTCTTTGCCTCTATAACTTGGCAAACAGCTGCTCTGCTTGGGCTGTAGGTTCTGAGGTCCCTGATCCTCTCCCAGCCTTCACGTACACACTGGTCACTGTGTCTGCCTGACATGTCCCCCTTTTTCCCCTGGGAGACAATCTGTGGCCCCCCAGTGCTTAGGTACTGGTCAATGCCCTTTGCTGAAGATGTTCACTCCTCTGACTCCCAGAAACCCGGAGAGAACGTCCTTCCCGCTTCTCTGGAGGTCAAGTGGAGTCGGATGACTCGATCTTCCTGAAGAGCTCTCTGGCTCAGTGTCCGGTGACCTTCAAGATGCTGGCTGCTCCAACAGCCTGTGTCCTGGATGTGGAGTGAGACAGGAAGTCGCTGGAGGGAGAAATACAGCCCGGGAGAGCTCTAGGGCAGGAGGGGCTGTGCTCCCACCACATGACCCTGCCTCCACTCCTGCAGGACTCCAACAGGGGCCTCTTCCCTCCGCGGGGACTCTGAGCCCAGCCTCTGCTCTGGGATCCAGGCACAGCACCCCACCCACCAGTGCAAGCTGGACGGTTCCGTGTCCCTCCCAAGACTTCCAGGCTTGAGAGGAGCTGGGGGCCTTCGGTCATTTGAAGGTGGTTCTCACTAACGGCAGAGGCACGAGGCAGACGCTCTGACGCCCTTCTGCCCGTTCACGCCCTGCAGAGGCCCGCTTCCTCTGTTGTTCTTCCGATGCGGAGTCCACCCTGGTACCTTTCCTGCAAACCCCTGCTTCGAGCAAATTACCCAAAGTCACTTTCCACTGCTTCTGACAGCGCCTGGCCCTCCACCCACTGTGAGCCGCAGACAGGACAAGGCGCCCGGGTGGACTTAGGAACGCGGGGCTGAAGGATTCATGCCACTTTCGCATCTTTCTGCTGCGCTCAGCCCCACCTGGTTTCCGGACTCTGGCAGGTTCTCCAGCCTCAGCTGCTGCGGTGGCAATGCACATGCCCCTGACCCTGAGGACTCTGGCCCTGAAGCAAGTATCCCCCAGCCCCACGCTCCTGTCCCAGGGCTTCCTGGTTGACTCTGAGGCAAAACTTCTCTGGTGAGCTGGTCCTGGCTATAAGAAGCCAGAGGAATGAGCACCCTGCCGGAAAAGGTTCTGCCAGCATAGAATGGAGCCAGTGCGGATCCCTCCCAGCAGCTGCGGCTACCATCCCCACCGCCTCCCAGCGGATGGGCAGAATCAGCTGTGCCCTCCTGCTTGACCCCCAGGGCAGGTGGACAGGGCACCTGGTACTCGCTGGTCTGCATCGCTGCCTCGCTCTCCTCCCACACCCTGGCTCTGGGCTGCACCCCAGCTCTGGGCTGCACCCCGCACACAGGACAGACCCACCTTGGCGTCGGGCTCTGCTGGCAGAGGGACAAGCGGAGCTACTGCTCCTGGCTTAGAAGTGGGCGCCTGACACACAGACTTTTCAGTCCTAGGAAGGACAGGACAGGGAACTCGGGTCAGCACAGCTTCCCCAGACCTGCTGCCGATAGTGCTCGTCTGCTGATCATGAACAGCGAGAAGGCCAAGTCCAAACACAGGAGAGCCTCTCATCCTGCCCGGCGCACATCCAGTTGCTTCTAGAATGGAAAGTAAAGGTGACTTAGATGGGACCAGAGAGGCGGCTCCCGTGGGGACAGACACTGTCCTTAGATTAAAATGCCCGTCCTGCCGTTTTCCGATCCGCAAGCCATTCAGTGTCACGGGGCAGCTCTAGGGAAGCCCATTGGGAGATTTTAGGAGAGATGTACTCAGAGTCCCGGCTCATAAAAGCCATCAGGAGAGCAGTGCTGCTGTTGGGTCTGGACTCGCGGCTAAGTAGGTGGACTGTCCCCTCATTGACAGTTATGTCACCCGGGGTTCCCCAGAGCAGACGGGGAGTGTGCACGTGTGCAAAGAGAAGCTCGAGGTAAGGCAAGGGTCACACAGCTACACGGCCAGCAGGTCCAGAATCTGCAGGTGGCCAGCAGGCTGCAGACGCAGGGGCCCATGTTCCAGATGATAGGTCACCTTCTGGAGACCAGGAAGAACCGCAGGTGCCTGGAAGTCCAGAGGCAGTCTGCTGGAGTCCCCTCCTGCTCTGGGGACACGTGTCTTCCTGTTCTAGTCAGGCCTTTGACAGACCTCGAATGAGCCCACCCACACCATAAGGCAATTTCACCAATTTAAATGTTCAGCTCATCCAAAAACATCCTAGCAGAAGTGTCCCACAAATGTTTGACCAAATATCTGGGTACCCTGTGGGCCCAGGTGAGTCGATACAGAAATGGCCATCACAGTGGTCAGGGGTGGTTTTTCAAAATCCCAACAAAGTGAAGAAAAGGAAAGACAGTCGCCAACGAGATCTCAGCACAGTGTTGAGGGAAGGAAAGTGACCTGTCACCAGGTAACTGGATGCAGGACGCAGAGGCAGTGAACCACCTGCAGAGGAATGGAGGTGCGTTTATTAAAAGGAGAGAGAAGAACAACACTGGGGACGCTGGGGACGTGGTGGCTCCAGGAGGCCTGGAGATCTGCAGGGTGGGTGGAGCTGGAAACAGGAGACAGCTTAGGACTCCAGCCCTCCCTCCGCCCAGCCTGGCGTCCAGCTGCCCGTCCCAGCCCAGGACTGCAGGCGGCATGTTGCTGTGGTGTGGAGTGAGGCTGCAGCTGTGGGGGGGAGCCTTCCAAACCGGAGGCAGCCCTGGAGGCCCTGTGCAGGATTCCGCACCGTGGTGGGACTGTGCCCCAAATCCCCAGCCATTCCAATGACAGGAAGGGCCAGCCATTGACAACTTCATCAGAAGCTACACTGTACGGTTTCGCTCCACAAAGCATTTCATCTAATGACCTTGTTTTCCAGCCATTGAGCAGCAACACCCATGATTTATATCCAAGGCACTGAAAATCCTGAAGGGTTCTCTGAGTGCCACCTGAAACGGCAGCCTGGGCTCACCCACCCCGCTCGGCTCTGTTTACACGGACGGTAATGAGCCCTACCTGTGCTCGAGAGGTGAAGACGAAAGGGAGACATTTGTATTGCTTTTCAATAACACAGCTCAGCGTTACACACCTCACAGCACATGTGAGGGCGAGACACGCGCCTGTGTACAACGTCTCCAGGAGAGCCACTCCGGGAATGCAGCTGCTGTGGGGCTTTTGCGCCTTGGACTCTGGGAGGCCCTCTGAGCACAGGGCTGGCCTCTTCCCACTCGCCTGCATGTCACAAGTTCCTTCAGGCCCTGAAGCTCTTCTGGATGCTCCCAAGTCCCTCCTGAGCACTGGAGCCTCATCCCACTGCATCTGGGGCGTAGGAGAGCCAGGTACCATGGGAACCCATATGGGCCAGTAAAGTTGTGGCCTCTCCCCGTCTCTGGGGGCTCCGACAGACATCTTGGGAACCATCCTCCAGATGCAAAAGTACCATCCTGTGCCTGCAGGTCCCAGCTGCCCTCGCTGCAGCTGAGAAGAGACCCCGACAGCTCGGCCGCCCACTCACCGCCCTCCCCTGGAGTCCGAGGACCCGCTGCGGAGGCTGGGCAGCTGCTCCCGACTCACCCAGTTTTTCCCAGGACCTCAGCATTCCTAGTCTTTTTCTAACTTTTTTCCATTATGGTCTGTCCCTTTGAACACCTCTGTCCTCTGGCTTTCTCCTGCACACCCTCGTCTCTCCTTGTGGCCCACCATATCTGCGCCTGCGTTTTGGATAAGTCCTCCACGTTGTTCAGGTCTATTCCTCCATAACCCTCAGCAGGCCCAGCTGCACCTCCTGGGCGTTCACACCACCCACGCTCCCAGGGCACGGTTTCCACAGCTGCAGCTCGAAGTGAGAAGCGGGGCGGGGCTGCCGCGGGCCAGGCTGTGTCCCCTGGTACCTGCCTCGTCCTCCTCGAGGTAAAGGGCTCTCCCTAAGGATGCATCCACCCGTCTGCCCCCGAGGCAGGTTGATCAGCAAGGGGCCTGGTGTGGCTCCGCCTCTGTAGCCTTTGGTACTGGGTATCGGCGGCGGCTGGATCCAGGGGTCAGGCAGGCTGGGGAGAGGGGCCATGGGCAGTTCCCACGTGAGGGCTACATTTTGGAAATAGGAGAAGTGTCATCATGAAGCCCAAGCTTCCTGTCAATGCAACAGGAAGGGAGACTTGGGAGTCTTCTTTGAATGAGGATGAGTTTATTTTGCTAAGTGAAAGGGAGAAGGCAAGGAGGGCCAGGCGATGAGAATTCTGGGCCTGCTCTTCCAATGCGTGCTCAGAGGTCACACCCTCATGGCGCTTCTTCTTCCCTGGACTCAGGGAGCAAAGCTTCCTCTCCTGTCCCTCGGCCTGCTAGCTTCTGTCCTGGCCTCTCTCAAACCATTTCACTTCATTTTTTTTATTCCATAGACAAGTTCTTTGTCTTTTCCCCTAACTGTGACCTTCCCTCCGACCTTCCCTGGCCTCCCAACCTCCTCCCAGCTCAGGAAGTAGCTTTATCTCCCTGACCCACTTTGGCCTCCAGTCATCCTGAAGCCCATCCCCCAACACTTCTCCCCCAACCCCCATGGCCACTGATGCCCAACCCAGAGGGCCTGGAGCTGCAGGGGGCCTGGATTCTGACTCTGTAGCCCATGCCCAAGTTCTACTCATCTTCCACCCGCTGGCGGCTCTAGAAGAAATGAACCTGCTTCATGAGCATCGGCCCGTCCTGGGAGAGGGATGAGACGGGGCTTCATCTCAGTTTAGCAGCTCAGACCAGGCACAGAGGCCTCGAGAACAAGAAGAACACAGAACTGAGATGGTCCTAAGGAAGGGTCGAATGGGAACATCACAGACAAGAGCCCCTCTTTCAGAGAACCCGGCAGAGTGAGGTCGTGCCCTGATGACTTTAACCTACACACTGCCTTCAGAAATCTACCCCGGGAAGATGAAGCTTCATTATCTGACTTAATCCCCCCAGGAATGAATGCAGCTATGAGCGGGTATTAAAATTAGAGACTCATGACATTAAAACAACCTAGAACAAATCCCGCAGACGCCTTCTCCAGCCACGCCCCGTGGACAGATGGGGATCTCGGAGTCAACGGAGGAGCCCAGGGATTTCACACAGATACCTAGACCCAGAATTTCCCGTCTCTCTCGGGGTGCAACCTGATAGGTCCTCGGCTTTCCAATCCATGAGCTCACTGTGCTGAGCTGGCCACGTGCACCTTGCTGCTCCACACAGCATGTGCCACTTAGAGGACATTTTTAGAGTAAGAGCCTAAGCAATCTCTGCCTTTAGCTCTCTCTGAGGACTGCTTCCACCCGGGAAAGGCGACTTCGCTACACCATACACAGAGAATCCGCACCTCCCAGATTAACGAGGGCCACGTGAAAATGCAGCTTGGCTCTGGATTTACAAAGCGTTTAGTTGAAGTCAACAACTTAACAGGTAGCTTGCTTTCATGGTCGATTTCGATTGGACAGACGGCTCCTGATTGTGTTATGGTGTCTGTATTAGAGGAAAAGACATGATTATAAAAGGGGATTTATTAGATTGGCTCACATGACCAGAAGCTGGATGGTCCACAATGGCCGTCTGCAGCTGGAGAGCTGAAGAACCAGCAGCTGCCAGTCCAAGAGGTGGAAGCCCCAGAACAAGAGGGATCAACAGTGCTGCCCTAGTACCAGACCAAGGCTTCTGGAAACTCCCTGGAGAATCACCAGCAGAGTCCACTTTGGATGAGTGAAGAAGCAAAGTCCAATATCCTCAGATGATCGAAGCAGCCATCAAGAACCCGTTCAAGAAGAGCCGAGCCTGCATCTGCATCTGTTTCCTTGTTCTTCCAGCTTTGATTCCATCCAAGCCACCATCCTATTGGGCAGTGCTGCCCACGCTTAGGGAGGGGCTCCACTTCAGTTCCTATCCCACAGGCCAATCATTCCTAGACACGCCCTCATGGACACACCCAGAGGCCTCTTGATCATCTGCATCTCTTAATCCAATCAAGTTGATGACTCATATTGACCATTACTGTGTCTGGAGGATCCCCTGTAAGGCTCCTTCCATGCTTCCCAACAGCCTCCCCCAACAGAGATGCCCGTTCAGGGTGGACATCCTCCTAAACCATTTCCTGTGTCTATGCTTCAGCACACACATCCATGCACCTCAAACCTGTGCTGAATGTCTGTGATTCTGTTTCAACACATAGCTTCATTCTGTGGTTGCTCCATGGCCTGCTGTTGGTTGTTCAATAGCAGTTCTTGAGATCTTCTTGTGTCTGCACACAGAGGACAGGACCGCCGTGTGGCTATGACTCTCAGGATGGCGCTGGCTCGGCAGCAGTGACGTGTTTGAAATCTTAGTGTCTGTCTCAGCAGAAACTCATTTCCCACTCGTGTGGCGTTGACTTCAGATTGGCAGGGGTGCTGGTCCATGCAGCGACTCAGGCATCCAGGTGTGCATTTCCAGGTGCTCCTGTCTCAGTGCACAACTGCAGGATCAGCTGGGATGGGGAAGTGGTGAGAAAGCACGTGGATTCTTCACTATTTGCTAACTAACCATGTTGACATAAGTTGACACTTAAATACGTGTTACAAAAATGAGAGCAGGGATCCCCACAGTACCTTCACTAAGCGTCCTAAAATGTTCATGCATCACAAAACCAAAGTATGATGATCGAAACCAGGAAGTGAACGTTGATCTGCACCCACTGATGAGTACCTACCTGTTCAACTGCCACCCACTGTTCCCCGATGCCCTTTCCTGGGGTGCGGGGTGCAGTCCAGGGCTGAGCTGTGCCTGCGGTGGCCTCTCTCCCTGACCTCCCCTGATCTGCCCTCACACTTTCTTCGTTCTTCATGGCCTTGGTTTTATGAAGTGGGACCAGCCAGTTGTTGCAGAGATGGCTCCTCATCTTGGCTTTGGCTCATGTTCTCTTGAGATCAAATTCAGGTTGTGCTCTGGTGCGATGGCTGCTGCTGTTTTGAGTTGAGGTAGGGATCATTAACCCGAGACCGACCCTCTTCACACAAGTTCAAGAGCACACACCCCGACTCCTGGTGGGTCTGGTGTCAGCAGCACTTCTCCAGAATTCCTGGAACTGCACGCCTGTCCCTACACTCCCTGTGTCCCAGCCCATGTGCCTGCCACAGTGCCCGCGGCTTCTCCACTGTTGCAGTGTTTGGGCGCCACACAGCATGCTACTCCTTCTGGGGCGGGTTTCCTGCTGCTCTCACCTTGACCCTGCTCCTGCACGTGGTGGGATTTCCTTCCCCTTCAAGCTGAACGTGTCCACCAGGCACGTGATGCCTTCTCCTCCCTCAGCCACATCTCTGCTGCTCCCGTGTCCTGGCAGTAGGAGCATTGGTGGCTCACACCAGCAGCCCTGCCACCTCTTCCAGGAGCTGATTTCATTTGCTCTGGATTTGCTCCTGGCAGTTCTGATATTTTTAAGGCCTGGCCACACTGGTCTGCCTGGTGGCTCTGGGGTGTTTCATCCTTACCAAGTCCATCCGAGGGTTCAGTTTCTCTGCAGCCTGGAAGACCCGCTGTCTCCAGCCTTGGGGTAACCCGGCCATCCCAACAGGTGCCCGGGGACCTCTTCTTGTGGTTTTCATCTGCGTTTCCCTGGCGACTGGTGGAGAGCAACTTCTCACGTCCCCCTGACCACATGTCCAGTCTTCTCTGGAGAAACACGCATTCCAGTCTCAGGCCATTTACAGTCTGGCTATTGGTGAGGTTTTGTTTTTTATGTTCTGCTTGCTGGTTAGTTTTGGGCTTTGCTATTGAAGGTTGGAAAGTCCTCAGGGAGTTTATAAAAGGACCTCGTCAGCGATGTGGTTTGCAAACACTTCCTTGGCAGTTGCAGGCACACTCCAACCTTCCCTGTGCCCTGCTAAGGCACAGATGTCCCAGTCCCTCGCCTGTTTTTGCTGTGCTGCCTTCAATTCTGGGACCAGGTCCACGAAATCATGGTCCAGGCCAAAGTCACGGGGAACTTCCCTCCCTGTTTTACTCTGAGAGATGGACGGTTCTCAGTGTGACCTTAAATCTTGAATCCACTTCGGGTTGATTTTTGTATATGGTGTGAGATAAGAGCCTGTGGATGCCTAATTCTAGAGAATTCCTACGGAGCCAGCAAGGACTCTGAGTAAAGGAAGTAGTCTTGGGAAGTGGCAACTTCCTGCTCTCATCACGTGTTTCGAAGGTCCAGTGAGGGCAGAGGTTCCACCTGGGCATGAGGACAGGCAGAGATCTGCAGAGCAGAGCCCTGAGCCCAACTCCACCCCCATGGTCAGTGGGTCAAGGGCACCCGAGATTCACTATGACAGAGAGTGGCCTGTCCGATGGATGGTAGTGGGCAACCTGGACAGACAGGAGTCAGAGCCTTTTGACGTGAGAATCCTGGGAATCGTGCTGGGCACTTCTCAACTCTCCCCATGAGAACCTGGGTGGTGTTTGGCGTCCTGTGAGCATTTGCTATGGACAGTGGCTCCAGATTTCCCTGCCGGGGCTCTGCCTTCCTGGGCCCTGAACAGCGGGGGCTACTTTGCGGCTACTCACATACCCCGTCACTGGCCGTGTCTGCCCACGGAGCGCAGCATCTCCTCATGCTTGGAAGCAGCCATCTTCGTGGTGTTTGCTGAATGGAGATTTTCCATTTCCTTCCTGCTGAGCCTCTTAGGAATTAACTTCTGCTTTCAGTCATGTATTTATACCAGCTGTGAACTCGAGGTCACGTGCCTTGTTCTACGGCTTGTGACCCATCGCTATGGAATTTATTTCCTTGCTCCAAGCATTCCAGATGTGTCCATTTGCCACATCTCAAGTTGACCACTGTGTCCATTCCACACACCCACGACCTCTCCCAAGCACATATGTTCTCTCTTAAGAGGTCCTGGCTCTTCATGTTGTTTTCTGCCCTGCACTGAAATCATCCATTTCTCCAAGGGTCCATGTCTTCTTTTATTAGAAAAGGTCACTGGGCTCCTGTGCTGGATGCCAAGGGCACACACCTGCTCCTCACGCACCTAGGGCCCTGCTCACATTCCTGATGGCCAGCACCACAGCCTGCTCCCAGCCTGAGGACCAGGGAGGATGAGGAGTCTTCTTCTTCAAGGTCCCAGGAGGAGGTGAACAGGGTGAGGGCAGAGCACCCTGTCCAACAGAACCCGTGGTGCACCCTCCTCTGTCCATGCACCCACAGGCCATGCTTCAGCCTCAGGCTTGGTCCCTTCCCCCTTTTCGCCAGCCCAGTGGACTGACCACCCACACCTGTGTTGCCCACAGACGCTGCAGCTCCCCCATGCGAGGACTGCAGCAGCCGCCATCCTGCCACCAAGCACCAGGCACTGGATTCACCGGCAGACCTGAGCCACCATGCCCGCACAGGCTGGGCGCTGCGATCCTCCTGGATTCGCCGGCAGCTGTTTTCCCGCGTAACCGTGGGAAGCGGGCTGTTCAGCTCAGAGTCCGCTGTCTTAATTTTGGTTTCACTTCCTTCCTAATGAACCTAAAACCAGAGAAACTTTCTCTCCAGGATTGGACTCTGAAGAGGCTGCTTTCCACAGCCTGCTATAAACTGTCCATTTAAAATAAATCTTCCTTGTTAGCAAGGGAAAAAAAAAATCACGGCAGTGTGATTTTTTTTAAGCATCTTAGCTGAATCAATAGGAAGGTGAGGGTGTGGGAAGTAACTGAGGAAGCGACTTCACTCCTGCAGACGGTGGCCAGGGGACGCGAGGCTGGAGTCTTCTCTGCCTTGATCCTGATGGCCTGAGTGGGGAGCGAGGGGACTCTGGGAGGGAAGAGAGGAACCGTGCGACTGAAATTGCATCTTTTACAGAGATGGGGAGCAGAGAGCGACTCCGTACCTGTATCCGAGGCAGCGTGATTGCAATGTAAATGACGGCGCCTTGTCAAAATAGAAACTTATCTGAGAAAATAAAGCTGAAGAGCATCTCAGGGGTCTCTCCTCTCCCCTGCGTGACACACCACTGGCGGGGTCTGGGAGTGCAGGAACCGCAGCTCCCGTCCCTCCTGTGGCGCTCTGCCTTAGCCTTACACACCAGTGTGTCCCTCCTGCACGGGGCTCGGTCCCTCTCAGGGATGTGGCCTCGGTGCCAGAGGGACAGGCTCCTTTGCTTTTAAAAATAATCAATTGAGTGATATTCAAGTAACACAGAGTGAGCCATGGAAGGGACCAACACGGAGGCATTGGGAACATCCATGGAGCCGTGCAGCCAACTCTGGTGTCTCCTTCCAGAACCTTCCATCACTCCAAAGAAAAGTCATCCCCAGCGTCTGCTGCCCCGTCTCCCAATGCCCAGCAGTCCACTTGGCTCTCTGTCCCAGTGCATCCGCCTTGTCTAGCGTCTCCTCTGGGTGGAGTCTCACCGTGTGTGGCCTCTGCCCTGCTTCCTCTGTGAAGCCTAATGTCTCCGAGGTCCGTCCATGAAAGAGCATGTCCCAGTGCTTGATTTCGTTTCTGTGGCCGAACGGTACTCCTGCGTATGTGACGCTGTGTTCTCTTACTATGTTGGTCTACTGGTGGACAACCAGTTTGGGTTCACCAAAAACACACTTGCAGACATGTTTGTCCAAACGCCCATTTTCTGTTATTTTAGGTCTACGTCTCCGAGTGGAACTGAGGGTCAGACGGCGATTCTGCGTCCTGTTCAACTCACGCCGAAGGCCAGAAGGGGGAGGTCATGGTGTTCTTGGTCAAAGATCCATCAGTCTGCCGGTCTGTTCAGAGACCCTGGAGACTGAGTTGGTAGTTCAGCTCTCCATGGCAGGGTGCTGGGAAAATCACCCTTTAGTTATCTCATGTGACTCTGGATTGACGGGGGATAAGCTGGGCATGTTTGTATCCAAGTGACGTGGTAGAAGGGGCTTCAGCCCTCTGGGGACTGGATTAGCTGGAGAGTCCAGGGTGGTGTCCTGCTCTCGTGTCAGCTGCTGGCTGCCCTTGGTGGCTGTTGGGGTGACAGGGAGCCTCCATGAGTTCTCCTGGGAGGCCTCAGAGACTGGGGCTGTCCTTAGGACACACTAGAGGGAGTGTCAAGAGGGAAGGAGGAATGGCCCTTCTCCTGGAGGCCTGGATGGGGATTGTCCCAGCACAAGGTCATGCCCCAGGGCTGGAGTCTGCTCCTCCCCTCTGGGTGCATGCAGAGAGGAGGCGGGGCCACCTTTGGAGTCTGGTTGGACAGGTCGCCTCTGTGTTGGAGGAACGCTTTCCTACCGCGTGTCGCGGGCTGGGAGTTGGGAGGGCAGAGGCCAGCTAGTTACTCCCCTGTGCTCATTTGCTTTATCTCCCTGTCGTGGAAAACAGGGCAATTCCATTTTCCAAGAGGTGTTTGAGGATCGTTCGGTGCTTTGGGAACAGCTTCTCCATTAAAGACGCTTTTCCATGCTTACACGAGCGTGGAAACGCCGTTTAGGAAGCTGGAGTGGAAACTCAGCATGCGTCGGGCGCAAGGTTCTCTGGTGGCTCCCTGAGCACAGGACCTCAGTCACACTGGGTGAGGGAGGGGCTCATTTCCCCAGGGGAGGGAGGACCCACAGGTGGGAAGCTTTTCCTCCTGTCCTGCTGAGATGCTGACCTCATTTCCTCTAGAACTTTTAGACCAACAATCTCTCTGCCTGGAATAATTATTCCCCCAGATTTCCACTGACCGCGCCCTTTGCATTAGTGGATCTCGGTTCGAAGGTCAACTCCGTGGAACGCCTGACCCCAGGCTGCCATCTGAAGACACCTGGCCCATTGACACCAACGTCCCCTGTCACACTGGCCTCTTGCCGTTTGTAGTGCTGGCCTGGCCATCTGACACCACGTCAGCACAGCCAACTGGCACAGTGACGTGGTCAGGTGACAGGAGGCCACGTCATCAAGGCTGAAGGAGGGCCATGCTCCGTGCTCCCTCGCTGTGCCCTGGGCAGTGTCCCTTGACCTCTCCTTCCATCAGCTTACACTTGTGCAGTTTCAGCGCCCAGTGACTCAGCAAGTGCAGCCTGGTGCTTCTGAGCATGTGGACCCTGGGAAGCACTGTGTGTCATGGTCTCTGCAATCGTGTCTGTCTCCTCCCCAGGCTCTAGCCTCTGTAAGAGGGACTGCTTTTCTGATTTCATCATTGCTGAATGCCCAGAGCCAAGAAGATTACCTTGTTTATAGTAGATGCTCAGTAAATGGTGTTTGCTGAATCCTTGGATTCCTGACTAGGAATGAGCGATTCACAGCGCTTGCCTGGAAAGCCCTCTCTGATGCGAATGAAGTCATCTCCCTGTCGACTTGGAAATCGGGTTCTTCGTGCACTTGTACCCAGGGAAGTCTTGTGCTCTGGCACAGGTGACCGCATGGACAGACGTGATGCCATGAGGCTTGGACCAAGGTGCTCTCCTCTGGCCTCACAGGTGAGAGAGTCCCAGGGCAGGTCCCTCCTTCAGGGCCGTGCCTGGGCAGTGCCAGCCAATGGCTGGTGGTGGAGTGGCTCGCCATGCAGGTCTCCTGGTGCACCCGTCCTCTCAGTAACTCCGAGATGCACCAGGAGGACCTTCCTCTCGTTTCCTGATTCCCACCCTGACTGTCATTTCACCTCCCTGCCCTCCCTCTCTCTCAGATCATCTGAAGTCTAAGCGCACTTGTCCCCCAGGGTGGCGTCTGTGTTCCTTTCTTATCACTAGGCCATCCATTCTCCCCACTCAGCCTCTGGTGGTTCCTCACTCCAGATTACAGCTGCTCCCCTGCACCCCAGGCTTCTGCAGACACACCAGCCACACACGCCTGGGCCTTGGACTCAGATGTCACTTGGAGCTGCAGGACGTTCCTGGGGTGGCTCCAAGGCGGCTTTCATGAAGATATTCTTTATGCTTCCACTGCCATCCGCAGGGGTGCTGGGGTACTGTGCGCCCTGCTCGGGACGGAGCTGAGGGTGAAGTGTTCCCTCTGCCGCACGTGCCCATCACACCGGCAGATTCCCCCGGGATGCATCGAGGCATAGCTGCCTCCTCAGCGACCCTCACGTCTGCACTGAATCCCCTGCGTGGGTCCTGCAGGTCGGCTCTGTCTTGAGTTGGGTTTTGTAGAAGGAGAGGCTGGATGAGGCTCTGTGTGAGTGATTGACGGAGAAGGTATTCTCAAGAGCAGCCTGTCAGGACGGCAGGAAGGACTTACCAGCCCCAGAAGTCATGCAAAACAGCAGACTCAGGGACATCCAGTCTCCGCTGACCCTGGGTACTCTGGACCCTGGACAGTGCTGCTCAGTCAAGCCCTGATCACAGAGGCTGCTCTGTTCTCGCTATCAGCCAGGCGTTAGAGGTCTGGGTGGCTTGGGGCATAGCCTCCGGGTAATACCAACAGAGGCAGCTCCCAGGCCACACAGGTGGTTCTTGGGAGGTGGGTGAGCTGTCAGATGCCAGTATCTAAGAGTCACCGTGGGTGCAGACTGGGCAGGGAGAATCTATCCTGCTTGTCCAGCAAGAGGGTTTACTTTCCTCTTACAAGCCCTCCCGGCCACCACAGGCCCCTTCTGCACACAATCTAGATTAATCACGTCACCCTGAGGAGTGCCAGCAAAGCCTGTCCCTCCACGGCAGCCCAGCCAGACCTCTGGGACAAGCCGGCACATCCACCCACAGCCGAGGTTCGGGGCCATCCCTGCCAGCCCCTCCTTGCTGCGTGGAGGAAGGAGTCTGCCTTTGACTTAGGGAAACACCAGGGGAAAGTCTGCTGTGGGAGAAAGTGGAGAGCCTGGTTGTCTTCCTCGGTCTGGGTGAAGCCCGTACTATGAACCCTCTGTACCCGTGACTGCTGGGCACGGCGTTTGGCATTGTGTCTGAATAACAGGGTCAGCGTGGCGGGCACTGTGGGGATTCAGATCCAGGCCTCGTATTGCAGGTCCCACCCGTCTCCAGTGTCTCTGCAATCTCTCCCCAAAACAGGAAGGAGGACGACAGGGGGACCGACGCAGGCCCTTGGTGTGTGTCTCTGCTATTCACGTGTCTCTCTTTCTCTTCCTCTAAATAGAGCCGCGATGTTAAGCCATAATTAGAACATTAAATACTATAGTCTCCCCTTTCAAAGCCAGCAGGGTTTTCTTTGCCGTGAAACGAGTGGTTCAATTAGCCTCCTGCTAATGGGGAAAGTGTAATTAACATTGTCTGGAGGCTAATTTTCATTTAGGCCGCCATTCCTCATCCGCCGCCCATCATTCCCGGGAAAAGTCAATGTGTCACTTTTATTAGCCTCGTTTGCACTTTAACACCAGGAAAATTAATTCAGGCTACATTAACGTACTTAACTTCAGATACAATGGACTGATCGACTCTGTCGTTTATGAGGTGTCATTTAGAAGCCAATTGCACGCAGCTGCGTAAAAAATGAGATCATCACCCCACGCTGGAGCTGTTCTGGATTGTTCTAAGGTGGGCAGCAGCACGGGGAGCAGGGGGATGGGATCCTTTTCCTGTTTCCGCTCATGAGACTGACAGCTCCTGAGTGGGATTCCCAGTGAGCGCAAGCCCATGAAGGAGTCACTCTGGTTCATTCTTAAGCCTCTGCATGGAGGGAGAGACTCGGTTTGACTTCCTACCCCTGCCAAGCCCAGCACAGTTCTGAGGGGACACTCAGCCCCTTCTCTGAGGTTTGGAAGCTGCTGCTATCCCAGCTCCGAGGGCTCCCCTGGTGGTTTCCAGTTGCTCCCAGGACCTACCCCAGTGGCTTTGATCTGGCCCCCCAGGTGCATGTGCGTCTCTGATCTCAGCAGAGTCAACAGCCTGCTGACCCCACATCCTCCAGGACGGAGCCATCCTTAATGCCCCTGCCGTAGGTCCTGCCTGCAACTGACCCCTCTGCCTCTATTTTTGCCCAGGTTCTGGACAATCTGGAGCTGGCAATTAGGACCACTTAGTGAATATCTTAGAAGAAAAACATGATTTTAAGAAATTCCCCAGGAAAGTGTTTATTTTTTAATCTTTGTGTTTGTCAAAGATGTTGTGAGGATAAGATTGCAAAGGGAAATTAAGACTTTAATAATGTATGGTAATAAGATATGCATAAATCATTACAGCTAATTCGTGGTATTAAATTCTAATTGCCACTTATAAGTTCAATGTTTCATGACGTATTTTAAAGTTATATCATAAAATATGCATGGTTTTTTTAAAGCAAAATTCTCTTTATTCCTCCCAGAAGCCAAGTCCCAGCTCTTAATTTCTGTGGGGCCTCTTGAAACCATGGGTTTTCGGGCTTCCTAAAGAGGAGTTCAGGTGCAGTTGAGTGACCACTTGACCCCAGATGGTGAACAGTGTTGTCCACTCCTGAAGCCCAGCGTAACTGAGACTCAGACAGAAGTCAGGGTTAAGATGAGGTCTTGGAGTGGTTGGCTTGGGAGTCTGGCTTCCTTCTGATCAATCCCTTCTCTTCTTTGAAGAATTCTTTCCCAAACTTTCCATTGACCTTCTAGATTCCCAACAGTTTTAGGGCAGCCTGAGCTAGGAGCTGAGGGGTCATATGTGGTGTTGAGTCATTGTGGCCAAGAAACATCTACACGGGATTCCCTCCCAAGCACTAACTTGGCGATGCTTGGGCCAACTGTCTTCAGGAGGACACATCCCATGCCTGGCCCCTTCCTGCTGTCCCTGACAGCCCTGTGGTCAGCTCTCTGATCTCTAGCCAGCCCGGGTTCTCTCCTTGCAAAGGAAGATGGACAACCCAAGAACTGATAGCCAGGGCTGGTCTCACTTCTCTTATGGGAGTTGGGGTTTAAATGGCAATACCTGAACAAGTGGTCTTCACAGCCCCAAGGAACCAGTCCCTGGGCCAGGACTCCCAAATTTCAAAGTGTGAGTGGCACCAGGGTCCATGGCAAGGGCTTCCCTAAACGTTATTTCTTCATATCATGCGATGATGATAAAGAAACACAAATAACAGCAAGGAGGAGGATGGTGGAATACTGAACGTGTGATGATTTCCCAGTCCAATCTCTAAAGAGCTTGGTGAGAAACTTTAGTTTGCATGCCCGGTTATGGCTTGAAATACTGGTTTTATCCTTGAAATGGCCACACCAAATCTTTTTAAACGATCCTTTCACATTCTTGATAGCATCGATGAATAGGTGCTGAAGAATTTTTTAAATCACTTTTACAAGCACTCGAAAATGTCAACTGTTGAAACTGCATCCTTTTCTTTCCTTGACAAATTTAAGGTTGGGATTTTTGTGTGTGTGATAGCAGGAGTAGATCTCTAACCAAATAGAACTTTTCCATATCAAACATTTCAAAATAATGAAGAAGCCCTACTTTGACAGAAATATCTCTGAGTTTGGATCTTATGGTGCAAGGAGAATAAATTTCTCCTTCTCAAGAGACACGTGGGTTTGCAAGAAAAATCTCTCTAGCCAAGAAAATAAAACAAAATCAGGGGAGATGGCCAGGCTGTGTCTGGAGTTGTGCACGACCCTGCCTCTCTCCCATGCGTGACCGAGGACCCTGAAGCCCACCTTTTTATCGTCAATGCTCCTTGGTACTGGTCCTGTCCTGCTAGCCTCGGAATCCTTAGCCTTTGGACCAAATTAGCATCTCTTCCTGCAAGATTTTGGACTTGAGTCATTTTCTTGCTTTCAAGTCTCAGACAGTGGGAGAAGTGACAAGCACGGTTGCCGCCAGTCACCTGGCATCCAGACTCCCTCAAGTGAATAGCAATGGTTTTGATTTTGCATAATGAAGCATGATCTACCCACAGTGTTTTGCATAATGCGAGAACAATACATCACTCTGGCCTGGCCATTAATTCTCAGTGCATTAGGTAAACAAATCGCATGTCATCATACTTAAAAAGTTTGCAGGGAACCGGGAGGCGGGGCTTCTCGCAGAGCACCTTTTCAAACAATAAGCACTTAGTGACTGTTTAAAGCTACGGGTGCAAGTCGGCTGTGATTCATGTGTCTGTCCCCACCTTTGTCTGGTGCTGAGAGAAAATGCAAAGAGCCACCTCCGCCGTGGCTGCATGCCTGGGACTGATAAACGTATCACACGCCTGCACGACTTTATCTGAGGAACAGATTTTGATAGCTCGCTAGGATTTAGGTCAGTGGATAATTCCACACAAACAGCAAATCTTAATGCTATTGACAAAAGAAGGGACACAAATAACTGGCAAATTCCATAAATCCCTGGCTTGTAAGTAGCTCTCTTTTCATGGATTTATCGTAAGTGTCCTTGAAAGCTATCTTAAAAAAAAATATATGCAGGCTTTCCCCAGTTCAACGGTATAGTTTTTAGGGTAGCTTATGATAGCCTCCCTTAAAGCTGCAATTCAACAAAATGTGCCTTAAATAACAAACGTTTTATCTTTGGGCAATAATACCAAAAGACACCCGGCACAGAAGGACGGGGGACAAGGGACATCAACATGGTTCTCCTGAGTGGGCAATCCCTTGAACATGTCCCTTGGGGCCTGGGGAGGTGGGGATATGCTCTAGTTTGGGGAAAGAACCTTGCTCACCATGCTGGGGTTGGAAGAGGGGCTCTGCCCCTAGGAGAGCAGGAGCCTCACTGTAGGGCAGGCCCAGCCTGGAGCGAGGCCTAAGCGCCACTCAGCCAGCCCAGACTGCACCCCGCCACGCAGCTCCCATCGCCTGTGGCTCTGGATTTAACTCACCCTCCAGCCCACGTGGCTGGCTTGGCGGGAAGATCCCAGAGGGTCCCAGAACCTCAAGACCCCTAAAGAGCAGCCCTGTTCCCTCTCGTTTCTGGGTGCCCCAGCCCTTCCCATGGCTGCTCCTCCAGAGCAGGGAGGACCCCTACTTTCAGGCTGGGCTTTAGCAGCCTTCAGGGGACCTGGGACCTGGGAGGAGCCAACAAACAGCTGCTGACCAACCTGGAGCACCAGCCACACTGACCGTGAGCTCCTTGACCTGGGGAGGGGGTTGCTGCCTGGCGTTGTCCAGAGTGGTCGTCCTGTGAATCTCAGCTCCAGGGAGAGCTGGGTTTTCTAAGCACATGACCTGTGTGTGCTCTTAGCTTCTTTTCAGGTTACAGGGGGTGCAGAAATAAGCCCACCCTTGGTAGTTTAGAGATGCCAGGCTCGGTGCCCACAGCATCACCCCTCCGATGCCTCTGGTGTTTGGTGGTTCTCTGCTCCTACTTCTGCTGTAGCTTTGATGTTTTTTTAGTGGGCTCAACTTTTAAATTAATAAATACGCTCCTTGAGATACTTTGTATCACTTTCCTTACTCTCTTGCTCCAATTAGTGTGGCAGTGACCAAGAAGACGAGCAATGGCAAATGCTGGCAGGATGGGGGCAGAGGTGCACTCGCCCACCGCTGTGGGAACACTCTGGAAAGCGGCACAGAGCATCCTCATACACTAGGGATGGAGCCACCGTAAGGCCCAGCTATCCCACTCCTGGGTATTCTCCCCAAAGATCTACACTCTGCATCCTAGAGAGATACAGCCTCATCGATGTTCAGAACAACACAGTTCACAATGGCTAAGTTATGGAGTCAGTCAGGTGCCCAGTAGGCTAGATTAAGGACAGATGTATACAAAGGAGTCCTACTCAGCCATCAAGAAGAATGAAATCATGGTGTTTGCTGATAGCTGGATGGAAATAGAGAACAGCATGCCAAGTGGTATGAACCAGACTCAGAAACTCCAAGGCTGAATGTTCTCTCTCATATGCAAAAGTGAGAGTAAAATAAAGGAAAATGGGGAGGGAAGGATAGGGTATCGTACAGATTAAGGGGAGATCAGTGACGTAGAGGAAGGAGATCCAGAGCAGAGTGGAGGGATGGGTAAGGGAGGCAATGCAGAATGAATTCTTCAACAATCATGTGCCTTCCCAAATAGACCACAGGGTGCTCCACACAGGTAGAAAGAACCAATCAAATATAAATAAATAGGCCAGGGAAAGGAAGTCTGGTAGAGCAGGGGAGGGAGGAGGGGACAGGGGAGAGAGGAAGGAGGGGAAGGGGGAGGTTGGGTTCCATGCATGCAGGAGTTTCTCGGGATGATCCCAACTGCTTCATCTACCTGTAATGCTCTAATAACGAAAAGAAATAGAGAAAGAAAAGAACGAGTACATTCTAAAACAGACAATGGCGGAGCATCTTCTTGCCAGGAGAAAGCCCACTGCTCTCTGGGACAGGAAAGCAGGCGGGCTGAGTGGCAGTGTTTAAGGATGGTGAGGTCACCCTGGCACCCAGCGGGCGTGACCTGGACAAAGGAGCAGTGTGCTGGTGGAGGACTGACCGAGATGCTTGAGTCTCGCTGTGTCACTGGAGGTCAAGATGACAACTGTGAGCTAGACCCAAACCACTCCGAAGCCCCTCTGAGAACGTGCAGACCCAAGCAGCCGGCCCAGAAACCCCACTTATTGCCGCGGAGCCATCCTGCCTCCATCTGTTACAGAGCAGCAGATTCGGGAGCAGGAGCATCCCCATGGGGTGGAGAGGAGGGGACGGAGCCTCTTCTGATGCCCAAACCCCTGTGCCCACATGTTGGCACCTTGGCAGCTGCCCGTTTCCTAGGGGAGAGGTGGTCATTTCAACTTGAGTCGGGAAGCAGAGGTCTTCTCTGCCTGCAGAAGAGCGAGTATGTCTAAATTGGGGATGTTTCTCATGCATCCTAATCTATAAAATATGAAAACATTTTTGATCCTGGATTAGAAGTCCGAGGCAAACACTCTTCATGATAGGGTTGTGTCTTGAGAATAAAGAAACACCCAATTTGTTAAGAGCCTCCTGGGACCCCATTGTTACAATTGGTGGAGTTTCAGATTAGGAACTTAATTAATCATGTTTCCAGTGAATGCCGCCGATGAAGCTCGCAGCCGATCCTCCCCAATTACAATCAAGGCTTATTGATGGCCTGTTCGCTGGCTGCCGGGAAGTCACTCCAGGTCGGATGTGCATACAGATTACCTGGGGGTCTGTGGGAGCACGCCTTCTGTCCAGGCGGGTCTGCAGTGGCCCAGACTCTGCAGGTCTAGCCACCCCTGGGGGTGGTCCCAGGGCCATCCTGACCTAGTGGGTGGCCTGGTGCTCTTCCTTATACCATCACTCTGGGGAGGCTTTCTCACCTGGCATTCAACCACCTTCATTTTTAAAAATTCCCTGTGGTCTCTCCTGAGAAGAAGTCTCAGTTTTCCAGTTGGATCCTTACAGGGCAGGGTTCTGCTTGCTAACCCCTGAGGGCTGCCCCAAGCCTCCCAGAGCAGCTTGTGGGAGAGTCTTTCCATCCCCCTCACAATATCACTCCACGCTGGCTAAACAACAGCCTGTCCATCTTCTCCAAATCAATTCCACAAACGTTACTTAGAAGCCCCTGCTTTGGGAAAGTGCTTTCCAAAAATAAAATAAAAACCTTGCTGTGTGCATCCCAGGTAGGGTAAGGTAGTGTTTTTTGCTCTGCTCTTATCAGTGAAGTCTTTGAGGTGGCAGTCACGGGAGCCACCATCGATGGCAGCCGTACCCCTGCCTATCAGAAAGCAAAGCCCACAAAGCCCTGCAAGATACTCAAAGCCGCTTTTCAACCCATACAAGTTGCTCCTCGTCGTGACTATGATTATCTGTGATGAATTCCAAGGGGATGCCAATGCTTTGACGTGACCACGTTTGAGGATGAGCGATCATCTGAAAGCAACTCAGCCCTTTGTCAACGGAGGACAGAAGAAGCTCAGGGGTGCAGGAATACCAAAGGCCTGCGTTTTTCTGCCCGGACTTGAACTGCAAGCTGAGTGCTACCCATCCACTCACACCCTCTCCCCCACGCACACTGGATTCTGCCTGTGAAGGATGCACCACACTCCCTGGGATCAAAGGGAAACCTCTGAACATGCGAGGACGTCGCATCTGTCACTCCATGGAGCTGCGTCCAGACCTGGTTCAGTGGCATTGGAGCTCTGTGCTGTCGCCCTGTGCCGATTGCAAGGGAAATGTGTCCTGAGGTCACAGCACACGTTAAGGCCCTCCTGCAGAAGGTCGGTCAGCTCCCGTGCAAACCATCCAAACACCTTCATCTGCCCGCAGTCATCTTTGACTCCCCAGTCGGAGAATTTAAACTCAAGAGGTACCCTGTGTGCAATGGGGTTTCCATGGCAACCAGGTCAGCCTCGGGAGGGCGGGGTTTCTGGTCCTGGCATAGCTGCTTAGCGCCGGTTAGAGGACCAGCCCCAGCCATCACCTACCTTTCTAGCAGAGACACGGGAATAAATCACTGCAGGAAGAAAAATGGGAAGAGAACCAAGAGAGAGCTGGAATGACCTCTGCGTACAGGACATTGCTCCAACGCCAGCATCAGACTTAACAAATTGCAACTTGGAAAGCCCGCGCTTCTCAGACTCCTCCGAGACCCTCTTCCTCAGCGCCCGGCTCTCCCCAGTGGCTGGTTTGATTCTCCTGCACTGATCTGACCATCGCTGTTATTCCCTCGCCAGATGCAGCCCCTGGCTCATGTCACTGCCTTTCCTCCTGGGGACCTCAGTCACCTCTCCATCCATCACTGAGGAGCAGCAACCAAAGCCCTGTTGTTCCAGATATCTTGCTAACAAGACACTGGGTTCTGCATACAGCATGAGCAATTAGATCCAGTCTCTGCTCCCAGGGCGCTCTGACTGAGCCTGGCCAAATAATGAGGCACATCGGGCCACGCGAGAGGGGCAGAAGCAGAGCAGACAGGAGGGAGGGTAACCAGGGCGTTCCCATGGTCCATGTCAGGGCAAGTCTCCAGGCCAGCCTTTTCTCTGCTGGGGCCATCCTGTGCTGATACCCACCACCCAGTTAGTCTGACTACTACGGTCTCTATGAAGGACGGACAGTCAACCAATGAACTACTTCGTTGCTTTCTTGATTGATTGATTGATTGATTCAACAAATATTTATTATCAACTATATGCTAAGCACCGTCATAGGCCAGAGAAATGAAACAGAACTCAAGGCTGTCCAAACTCCTGTTCCCTTTGAGCTGGCAATGCAAGACAGAAGGAAGGAGGGAGGAGGAGAAGGAAATAACCTCAGGCAGTGGGACAGGAAGGACCAGCTTAGGCTGGGTGGTCTGGAAGTTATCTCCCAAGAATTGCCACACCAGTTGGAAGATGTGAGTGATGGAAAGAGCCAGTTACACAAAGGTCAGAGTGCAGCCTTGCAGTGACAGCGAGACCTGAGGGCCCTGCAGCTGCCCCTACCCACGCCTCTGGACATCTGTCCTCTCAGTGGCCTGGCTTTCAACTGAATTAATTTTGCATAACTGCCCTCCCACCCTCAGTGCATGCGGCTCTGTGGGGTGACCCCCACTCCCAGCTCATGGGTGGTCATGTGGCCCTGGCCTGGCCAGTGAGGGCCTGTTTTCCTTTGGTCATTGTAATTGGTCCAGGGATAACTCAACATGGGAGTTCCGAGTTGGTTCTGGGATGCC
>JAJEJO010002003.1:61027-101084 GCA_020662805.1 Glaucomys volans
ATAGCATGATGACCTTTGATAGGGCGTCTGACGACGGTTCATCTACGAACCATCTGCTCTACACAGACTCACCTAATCCTTAAAACCACCCTGCAAATGAAGTGGCACGTAGCCCAGTTCTACAAATGAAGGTACTGAAGCTCAGAGAGTTTGAATGACTTGCCCAAAATCAGCCAGCCAGCAGGGATTAGTCAGTAATTCAAGCACATGTGTCTCGTTTTATGAGCAAATGTGCCCTAGTTGGGCAGGAAGTGGTGGAGCTGCTCATCCCCCTCCTGATCGTTGCATTGGGGTCACTTTCATTGCAGGAGGAAGATGAACTGACCGGAAATGGCTCAGGCAGAAACAGCTCGTGCGATTGCGCGTCTTATGTAGATTCACATGAAGCAATACTGTCCAGGGAGTGTCTGACTTCAGGTGTGGCTGCATCCAGGAGCTCACGCAGTGTCACTAGGTTCTGCTCCCTCTCCATCCTCAGAGTTGGCCCTGCTCTCAGGGCACTGGGATGCTGCTGCAGGTGAAGCTCACGTCCTCCTAAACTAAATTGCAGTGCAATTCCTAGGGACCCCTCTGTTTCCTTATATCTGCAGAGGACACACATCCACCCATCAACCCCTCCCTGCAGCCAGAAGAATACAAAGCCCGAGCTGGCCAGACCCTGTCACCTGCTCCCACTGGACTAGACCAAGGGAAGAGGAACTGTTTCCTCAGCATCAAACCAGGGTGCCCTTAGCGGAAGAAAGGTGAGCGCCTGCGTCCCCAGGGGCTTACAGGTGTTTCTCTGAGCTCCCACGGCTCCCCCAACACAGGTGAGCCCAGCTTACCTTGCAGGTGGACGCCTGGCAGAGCAGGAAGGAAGCTGGATGCCACATGAGTTTTTGGCCCGTTGCTGGAACATCAGTGGTGGCCCTCGGAGAGTGTCAATGACACTGCCTATTAGTGGCACCCAGGACTCCAGGGAGCCTCAAAGCCAGGATTCCTGCTGAGATCTAAGCCATACAGAGGGGGCAGGTCAGAGGAGGGGGACAGGACACAGGGTCCCGGGGAGAGTTCTGTTCAGGCCCAGCGCCTCTCCCTCCTTAGGGAAGAGCATCCCCCTCCCTTAGCAGCCTGGTGACCGCAGGGGGGCGCCGAGCTGACCTGAGCGCTTCCCGTCCCCAGGACAGAATGCTGGCTCTCAATGGCTCTTCCCAGTCAGAGGAAGCAAGGAGCAGGGGGACACTAGCCGGTGCTTCTGAGGAGGACAGCTTCGGCCTCCAGTGTGTTGTGGGAGACTAGAGTCTGCGGCTGCTGTGGCTTGGAGCAGGCACGGGCTGTGCCAGGGGTGGAGTGGGCCACAAAGTCCAGATGTAAATACCGAGAGTCAACAAATATTTTATGTCCCATGCAATTTTGCACCATAATTAATACTAAAAATGATTTGGTATTCATCTAAAGTTCTTGTGGGCACCTTGTGTTTTTATTTGCTCCATTTGCAAAACTCTGAAACTGAGGCTCTGGAAGGCCAAGCTGTAAAGTGGAAAGAAATCAGTTCCCTATGGGGGGACCTGGTTTGAGCCACTGGATCAAGCCTCGCCTGAACACATTAATTGTTAGAGGAAATACATTCCATTTTCAGTTCAAGTGTGAGCTTTCTGTGGCTCACAACCAAGAGGGCACTGAGGAATGTGCATGCCCAGCCTGGGTGAGCGGGGAGAGCTCAGGGTCGGCAGGATAGGATTGCAACCTGGGTGACCTGTACAGAGACATTCACGACTCAGGAGGGAACGGTGGGACGCAAGGAAGTGCCCTCCTGGAGCCGTGAGCAGAGCCTGGAGCCCCGATGGGTCCAGGAACTAATCTCCTAACACCCCTGCGTCCTTGCACGTCCCTCCCAGTCTCAGACGCTGTGCTGAGCTCCTTACTGGCATAATCTCATTTAATCCACACCCAAAGTCTGTAATTTAGATACTCTTCTCTATCCCGTTTGATTACGGAGGGATCTGAGGCTTAGCGAGATTAAGAACTTGCCAGGGTCCTAGTAAGACCCAGAGCTGGATTAAGCCCAGGCCCGACTCCACCCTCCCACTTGGCCTCTGTGTCCTTCTGTGGGGGGCCCTGAAGCCCCTCAGCAGCTGCCAGCCCATTGGTCTCCTGCCTGCTCCCCCGTGGCTGGAGAACATGTCTACCTGGTTGCTTCCTATATCTTCACCTTGGACTCAGAGGGTCTCCGGGATACATCCCAGCTGTGAGCAGCCCGAGGGGGGTCCACATCCAAACAGCAATGACTTCTGGTTCTGAGTTTCCCTTTTTCTTTTCTTTTCTCTGAGTGTTTATTTTCCCTGTTGACTTTTAGTTCCTTTCAAGGAGGGTTTGGGATTCTAATGGCTTCAGCAGGAAATTAATTTTTCACAACTAATTAATTATTTCCATGGGAAGACTGACCAGATCCCATCGACCAGCAGCGTGTGAGCTGAGTTAGGAGTCGCTGAGACTGCAGGAAGGGAAAACCAAAGAAGCAGCCCTGGGTCTCTCCCCGGCCTGGCCACCCCCGTGTACCTGCCCCACAGGAGAACATTCCCTCTGGCCCCCAGGTCCAAGGCTTCTCTTCTGCTGGACATCAGAGTCTGGCTGGAGGGCAATCAATCTCAGCTGACGGCACAGTTAGCCTAGAAATATTTATTTCCTTGTTTTTCTGTAACTCAAGTTAATTACTTTTCTAAGACCCGATTTTTTATGGGTTGGCGGGGAGATTAACTTCAGTGTCTCTTTGTTTCTGAGGTCAGGGGAGAGTTTGCAGGGCCGGCCTTGACAGGAGGGTGCACCTGCCCCTCGGCCATCACCCTGCTGGGCTACTATGGGCTCTGGCTGAGCAGAGCCAGCCAAGCAAGGGAGCCTGGCCCAGAGAGGACACAGGCCTCATCTGCAGCTTCGCCACCAGCCCCTTCTGTGGGTTCTTGGCTTCCTCCTCAGTGTCAGCAGGAAGCTCACAGTGAAATCAGCTTCTGCGCTCCGTCCTCCAGGAGAGGGGGCAGAGCTGCTCCAGGCCCTGCCTCAGGACAGGATGTGTGTCTGGATCCTGATTCTTCTCCTTTTTTAGGAGGCCAAGATACTGTGGTAAAACATCCCGACTCCTCCTTTAAAGAGAAAATCCTCTGACTTCGAAAGTTGCAAATTCTCTAAGAAGCCCCACAATGCCATGGTTCAAGTCTGATAGAAGTTATTTTTCACATGCATAGAAGTACAGGGCATTTCCGGATCCCTGGGCTCTCCTGTCCACTGCTGGTTTGGAGGCCCAGTTCCCTCCCACCTGGGATGCGCCATCCCCTGTTGTGTCTGATGGCCCAGCAAGTCCTTGCAGCCAAGGCAGAAGGGAGCCCCCTGAAGGTCCCCATCCAGGAGACCACACAGTCTTGCCGGCCCGTGCTCAGCCCCACGGTGTCCCAGCAGAGTGAGGTCTGGCTGTGGGGAGCGGGAGGGGGCACAGGCTGGGCCAGACCTGCCCTGGATACTTCCACGCCACAAGCCAACTGCTTATCTTACTTAGTCTTTGAAAACAAATGTCTGAATAGGTTTTGCAATCTAGAGGCTTAATCCAAGATGCAATGAATAGACGGCTGCGGGAGAGCAGGGACCCTCAGAACGCCTGCTAGCCTCACTCACACCAGCAACGCGGTGGGTCATGGAAAAGCAGGAGCATGCCAATGGCCAGGAGCCTGCACAGGCGGGTCCCCTTCCCTGTGGTCTCCGAGGGCTGTGCAGGACCAGGCACCCTAAACCTGCACCCTGAAATTCCTGGCCACGAGGCAGACTTTCAGAACTAATTTTGACTCTAGGTGATTCTGCACCTAGAGTCAAACAACTCCAGTGAACTATCTATCGCTCCTCTGCACAAGGAGAGCCCAGGTAGGAAACCAAGCTGGGGCCCGCTGTCCTCTTCTGGGTCATGGAGTAGGAGCGTGAGAACGGCCTACTCCGGTCAGGCTGCCTTCTCGTCTGTGGAGGGCATGGTCGTCCTCCCCAGGGTCATTCGTACAGCTGGTCAATGCACTTCATGGGAAACGTGGGCCACTCTGTCACTAAGCCACATTAAGCCACCCCACAGAGGACCTGGGCAAAGGGCTCGTTGTTATTCTTTGTCTAAGACGGAGAGCGGCTCAGAGCATGCGTGGCTCCCTTGCCTGCCCCGTGCAGAGCTGTTGTGTCCAAACAGATCCTTCTCAGGGGACCAGGAGAGAGAGGACTCGTGGGGGGGCGAATTGAAGTGAGAGCTGACTCCACCCAATTCACACAAATAGTGACCCATTGACCCTGCAGGTCAGCCCCAAAGAAGGCTCCCAGGAGCTCTGAGCAACGAGGTAAGCAGATGCACTTCCAGAGGGACGGCTTCGCAGGCGGGAGGCTGACACACATCACTCATGCCTCATTCAGCAAATGCACCCTGAGCCCCATGGGGCCTCCTCACCAGGGGTCAGGAGCATAGGCGGGGTCCTGCCATCATGGAGGCCATCTGTCACAGTGTCGGTCGGGGTCTCAGGTGCAGGACAGATGGGCACCTTGGTGACAGACAGAGAAGGACCTTAACTGGAGACACTGCGTGGCTCAGAGCCACCAGAACCTCTGAGCGGCACATCTGGGACTGGAGAGGGCCTCAGTTTGGGCCACGGCAGAAAGCGGACGGCCACTCAGGTTAGGATGACTTCAAGTGAGTGAGTGGAGGTTTTGGCAGAGATGTGAGCAGGGCGTGGCCAGGGCAGGAACCTCAGGCCCTGGGACCTGACAGTGGGTGAAGATGTGAGCAGGGTGTGGCCAGGACGGGAACCTCAGGCCCTGGGACCTGAGAGTGGGTGGAGATGTGAGCAGGGTGTGACCAGGACGGGAACCTCAGGCCCCGGGACCTGAGAGTGGGTAGAGAACGGTTACCAGACCCAGGAGACAGTGTGTGCAGGAAGCTGTGGAGATTTAGTCAAAGGCATGCACCAACCAGAAGGAGTCCTGCAGGAGGCAGGCAGAGCCAGCCCCCAGGGGGAGCCCTCAGGGAGGCCCTAGCAAGTATGGGCCAGTGCTAAGGACCCAGCACCCTGTGCTCTCCCCGATGACCGTCTCTGACCCTTCCTGTTGCTGACGCCAACAGGGCAAGGACTCCCTGCCATAGATCATGCAAGTCACTGACCAGCAGGGGCAGAACCAGGGGCCGTCCATCTGGGTGTGTGGGTGGGAGAAGGGCAGCTCAGGAAGATGGTCAGGGAGACCATGGACTCAGCCAAGCCTCCCTGCACTCTGCCCATGATCTATACCCCTCTGCTGCCCCTGCTGTGCGAGCCTCCTGGACAGGGCAGCACAGACCACGAGTGACCGGTTCACAGTATGGTCACTGTGATAGCCGCAGGTGCTGGGAAGTGGTGGGGGCAGGGTGGGCAGCCCAGGAAGGGTGCAGACGAGTTCAGGGTCACCCCCGGAAGTGCCGACTGCAAGCCTGGCTGTTTTCCTCACTTGCCATTCTGTGTCCATTCGACATTCCCGAGCATTACCCAGCACTGATGATGGGTCGGGCCATGGGCGGATCCCAGGTGATGTCATGGTGGCATCATGGGGTCAGCAAGATGAGAAAGCGTCTGGTAACTAGATCCTCTGAAAACCCGTTTCAAAACAAAAGTGCTAATGAGAATCCAGCCCCCGTTCTCATGGAGTTGGGGTCCTTCTTGTGGCACGGAGGAGCAGGTTGCTGGCTCTCCCCCACCACTCCCAGCGACCTCCGCGCTACGGCATCAGGAGCTTCTGCCTGGATTGTATAGCTGATGCGCGAGAGTGACCTTCATTTCATTTGCAGACTGGAGGTTTCGGGGAGGAAGGCCTCTGCCGTTGTTTCCTAATCCCCAGAGAACCCACAGTCCCTTCCTGAGAGTTGAGTTAATTAGCGTGGGATCAGCAGGTCCCGTTGAGTTCATTATCACCAAGTTGGTGGGGAAGTCAGTCGCCCAGGACCTGCATCAGCATCACCAGAACGAACACCGTTTCCTTCAGCAAACCTTGCAGCAATACGGAGTCCTCTGCCGTCATTCTTGGCCTCCACATGGAAGGCTGAGCATGCCCAGAATTATTGGATGTCTCCACATGACGTGAACGCCCCTTGCCCTTTCTTTGCAGAAAGAGCTAGGCAGAAATTCAACTCCCGACACCAAGACAGAGAACGATCTTAGATTTGACTCACTTTGTGCGCTGAAGGCCTGCAAGTATTCAATCTGCCGTCTCTTTTCCCTGTCGAGGTGCAGGACGCTTTCCTGTCCCCCATGAGCTGACCCCTCACCTTGATAGCAGCCACCTGTATGGGGACAGTGGCAGCACGGTGCTCGGGTGGGGGACCTGCCCAGGTCCTAGAGGTGATGCAGTCACTCCAGGCTGGGCCATGTCTATGCCTTGTCCCGAGGCCATGCGAGTCTTACCAGGAGGATGTACATTAAAACCTGGCTTCTGTCTTCGTGAAGACGACTGAGAAGCCGCAGAAGGATCTCAGCCGAGCACGTACTTGTGAGCTGGGCTTCTGTGGTCATCTCAATGCTGGCAAATGTCATGTGGTGGCCAAATTCAGAGCATGATCTGCTCTAACAGTATTCCCCAAGGCAGGGAGGATAGTGTGCCCTGAGAATTCCAAAAGCCAGAGCTGGAGAAGGTAGAATTCAGTCAAGATGTCCCTTAATATGTCATCATTCTAAAGTAGATCCCGACACTTACTGGCTGCAAACAAGAGACCCGGAATGCAGAAAAACTCCAAGGAACCCCACCTTTGAAGAGTGGGCGAGATATAAATTGGTAGCAATTTGTACTTTTCCCAAAGAAAATGTGTATGTTGGCTTTTGGGCTTTTCACCTTAACAATTTTCTGATACGTACTTTTGGAGAAAATAAATGAGCTACTTAGAAGGCTTTTGATACAACTTTTCGATTAAGGAGGAAGAGACATAACAAGAAAATCCATATTCCAGCTTGTACCATTTCCATACCTTTGGTACCAACTTAATGAGCAGGAAAAATTGGTTGGATGGGGTGTAATTTGTTATGGACCTTGAGAAGGTCTTTCAATTCCGGGAAACAGACACACCTGGCAGAATACTGAAGGACCATGCCTTTGGACTTGCAGCTCTGTCCTGTGGCCACAGCAGGTCTGCACCGTGGGGGGACACTTGGTCCCCTGGAGCCTCACTCCACCTGTGGCCTCCTGGAGCCCTGGTCCCATTCATTGCCCTCAGTTTCAGTGTCTCTTTCTCACCAGCTTAGGGTTCAAAGACAAATCTCCCTAATGTCCCCTCTGTCCTCTGGGCGATCAGGCCAGCGCCTCACCTGGCCGCTCTCACAATCAGTCCTTTAAGAACGCTAGGTCTTCCTCTGCTCCCTCCTTCCCCCTCCAGCATCTGGTGAAACACCCCCAGAGCTTTGCTCACAACCTGCACACGTCTGAAGCGGGTGAACTCAGGAGGAGATGGGCCCTAGTCTGGTGCCGGTGATATTCAGTTTCTGGTCCTGGCATTGAGGTGGCTTCTCTCTGCATGCGGGGACTTGCTTTGTGGGATGGTAACTTGAAAGCTTGTGGGAGCCGCCGGATGATCTGAAGTTTCGTGGAAGAACAGCGGAAGAGGGACCTTGTTCTTAAGAAACAGCGGTCAAGTTGCTCCTTGGAGTCTGATTTCCAGGCATAATAACCAGGTCCCCCTCTCCGTCTCTCCTTTCCCATCCCTTTGCTCGCCCCTTGGAGGGTTCTGTACCCTTGACTCAAGACTCACCAAGACATGCAAAATGTGGGTCCCTTGTGTTGGGGACCACGCTCTGGTTCCTCACTGTCCTCATTGCTATTGGGGTCCTCAGAGCAAGAAGTTTCCGAATCACCTCCGCCCTGAGAGGTGCTGAGGTTTGCAGGTGTGAACCCAGACCAGGTGCCTACTTTGTTTACTCAAGAAAACAGAAGCAACCAAAATGAGAACATTTGAACAGTTAATTAAAATTTCAAGATGCATTCTTAATGGGAGAGATTACCTAAGGGGTATTCTATCAGTGATCAGCTAAACGCATAAAAATTAATCAAGAATCATTTGCCATTTGGTATTGGCATTTTCTATTTCTCATTCACGCTAAAGGAAATCCCATTAAAGAATCTAATTTACTTTGCATTACACTCACCTTTACAAGAATTGAAATCAAATCTTGCCAGATCAGAATAGTAAAACTAGCAAATTAACTGCGGAGATGAAGCCCTGTGCTCGGAAGGAAGGAAGCCAAAGGCCAAACTCTGTGGTTGATCTAATCTGGTTTGCAAAACTCCATTTGCTCAGCGGTCACGTGTGTTTGGCCTCCGCGACCCGCCTGCCAGAATCCGTAGCCCACACACGTCTGCCCAAACATCACCTCGGTGTGTGGGGCATGCAAATCGTGTTTGGCCTGTAATTACAAAAACTACTGGACCTGTTTGCAAATCCGAGTTCCAATTTTCATCAGTACAAATGTGAAGGTTCTCATCTATAAAATGGAGTCTGAAACGCTCCAGCCGCGGACGGCTGTGATGAAGCGCTTCCAATCACACCGCAGAGGAGGGCCCGCCTGCCGGGGCGGCCTCCACACAGGAACTCGGTGGTTTGGACTGCAATCTACTCTGAGCTGGGAAAGCAAAAGTGTGTGTGAGTGTGAGTATGCATGTGCGTGTGCCCATGAGTGTGCACGTGTGTGTGCCTGTGAGCGTGAGTGTGTATGTGTGCACGCACATGGGTATGAGTGGGTGCACTCGCTCTGCTTTTCCTTGTGACCCCAGCTGGGTGACCCCAGCTGCTGTTTTTGAACCGAGTTGGGAGTCAAGCCTAGACTTTGCAGCAACCCTGAATCCAGCGGCACCTCCCTGGTAGGAAGCGTGGGGACCGGCTGCCCAGCTGTGACCAACCCGGTTGGAAACCCTCCTCTGGCTGCCCTGAAGCACCTCCCAGCATTTTGTCTCCTTCCTTTATATTTCCAGCTCCTAGCACCTGCCACAACTCACTGATAACTAAGTGATCAGAGGGCCGGCCCTTAACATGGAACTCTCTAGAACAATTTCTGAAAGAGGGAGAGCAGTTATGACTTCTAAAAATAGAAGAGAAGGAGAAGCTGGAGGGAGGAAGGAATGTTCATCAAAAGCAGGGGAGGGAGTAAAATCCGTTTTAAAAGCCTGGGCAAACAGAACGCAAAAACACCTCAAGCACAAAGGAAATGAACTCAGGGATCCAGGGAAGGCAGCCAACCAAGGTGTTAAGTCCTGCAGCCCAAAGACCCATATCGTCAGGGAAAAAGCACCCTGAAAAATAGGGACGTGAAAAGACTGAGAATAAAAGGTTGGAAAATTATACACTAAACAAATCGCAGCCAAAAGAAAGTCGGTGTGGATACATAGCCATCAAGTGAAATAGACTTTAAAGCAAAAAGCATAAGAAGATATGAGAAAGGTCACCTCCCGGCCTTGGCGCTGCCCATCTGCACACAGACAAGCCTTCTCTCTACTCTCTGTGCACATAAATATTTAACCACTAATAATATCCTCCTGAAACTCCGCTCTTCTTTTTGTCTGGAAAATAACCTCATAAGCGGAAGGAAGAGGGCTGCAGAGCTGGTCAGTAGAGAAGCCACAAACCTTGTCCTCTGGAAGCCTGAAGAAATGGGCCGAGTGACATTTTGGAATGGCATTTACACTGATGGACTCTTGGAATGGACATCACTAAAGTGGTCCTTGGCAAACTGTCCAGGCGACGCGGGCCAGGCTTCAGGGACTCTCCTGCAGGAGTCTTGAGGACAGCAAGGCTGGGGGTGCTGACATGAGCTTGGAATCTCTTTCAAGCATTCGTCTTGCACTTACGGGCACCTAGTCTGTGCCTTCCATTCAGCAAATAGCTATGGCCATCTACTGTCCTCCAAGTGCTTAAACAAACAAAAAGCAATTCTCTGCCTCCAGGGAGCACAGAATCTGGTGAGGAAGATAGATTTTAATCACATAGTTACACAAATATATATGAAAGGCCATCTGTGAGGAGTGGTCTGAAGGAGAGCCACACAGGCCAGCGGGCCACAGAGAAGGCTGACTGGGAGACATGGCAGGGTCCTTCTCCCGGAAAGTGATGCCCACCCAGAGGTCTGCAGGTGAACGGGAAGTGTGCAGGGTCCCAGGGAGGCTGGTGTTCCAGGAGGAGCAGCACCTACGAAGGCTCTGGGTCAGGAGCGAGCAGGTGCAGGGTCACACGGAAACCAGGACAGAAGGACAGAGAGCAAAGAAGAGAGGTGGGCGTGGAGAGGTGGGAATGCCCGCATCCCTCAGAACCTCGTGGAAGGGGCTTGCTACTCCAAGAGCCCTGGAAAGCCACTGAGGTTGGTTTCACTGGAGGGAAGAGGGGAGACTGGATTTGGAAGTGGGGAGGCCGATTAGTCAGCTTTCTACTGTCAAACACAGGTAGGAGAAGAGAACGCAGCAGCTCGGATGAGGCACTGTGGGTCGAGAAGGGCTGGTGGATACGGAGAGCCAGGGATGGGCCTGCAGGATTTGCAGGTGGAGAGAACAGGACTCGGTGATGGACGGAGAGGAAGGTAAAGGGGACGAGAAGCCCCCTGCCAGGCTGTGGACTGAACACGAGGGTAGAGTGTTGTCTTTCTCTGAGACAAAAATGAAACTGACTGAAGTGGACCACGCTGGCCGTGGACGATCATCCCCTGAGATGTGCGTACATGTCGTAATACCTTAGCACCTGCCAAGGTAAACACATCGCAGCACCTTGAACTTGAAGAGTTCTGTTTGGCAGAGAGAATATCTGGAAAAAGATATAACAACCAGAGGGGTGAGTTTAGCTTTCAAAGTCACAAAGCTTTTAATGGTCTTTAAATCCCACACACACAAGAGATTACTCTGAAAGCTGACCCTGATAACCCCGCTCATTCTTCTGCTACGCGGTGTTAGAGTTTGGGAACAATATCTGGTCTAGGTGGATACTTTATCTTTTGGGCTGATTCTGAATTTCTCATTCATCCAACAAAGTTCTTCTGAGGATCCGCTGTATGCCAGCTACTTGGGTCTGTCTTTGATGTAGTGTCTACTCATGCATCATAGCCACCCGGCAGGGGGGAATTCAACCCAATTGACAGCGACTCAGGACCAGCACCGTACAGACTTCAATTATCACTGGGATGGGAAATGGAAGGTATCCATGGTGACACAGAAGTAAAGCAGGGAGCCAGTTTACACATAAAGCACACGCTTGTAAAAGGCCCAGAGGACAGGGAATGCAATTTCAGCAGTGGTTCTGTCTGCATATTTGGATTGCTACTCAGCTGTTTCTTCTTTATGTTTATTTCCATTTCCTGAATGGTCCACCATAAACCAAGTTCATCTTCTATCCCTAATGCAAGGAAATGCCTGTCTGTCTATTTGGTCTGGGAGGCAAATGTCACTGATTGACAATCTAGCAGCCATCCGGTTGTTTCTACCTCGCTAGGAGAAGACTGCTTTTGCTCAAACATTGCACAGAAAGGTGATCAGGAAATCTGGGCCCAGACCCCGGGGGGACTAAACTCACAACTGTTCTGAGCCCAGAGTATCGGTGTCCGAGGGCTGCTGTAACAAATTTCCACAAACTCGGATAGCTTGGAACAACAGATTTGTTTTCCTTGCATTTCAAGAAGTAGATGTCTGAAACCAAGGTGCCTGCAGGAACTTGCTCTGTCCCCAAATCCTCTAGGGACTGGTGTTTCCTTGCCTCTTCCCAACCAGCAGTCCCTGGCATGAAGGGGCTTCTCCACTCTCTTGCGTCTGTGATCCGACCATTCTGTTTCCGTCTGTCTCCAGGTTTCTGTGTCGTGACAGGGACCCCAGTCCCTGGATTAGGACCTAAACTTGCTGACTTCTGCAAAGACGCTGTTCCAAGGAAGGGCACACTCAGGCCTTGGGGTTGGGCTTGGCTGTCTTTGTAGGAGCACAGCTTACCCACGAGTCAGGCCTTATCCAGCCCAGCTGTATTTTACAATCACCCAGCGAGCTTTCTAAAACACCAGTGCCCAGGAATGCCCCAGAGCTCTGCCATCAGAACCTGCAGACAGACCAGGGGCCCTGTCGTCACTGGGCAATTTGGGGGCTCCAGTGTGCAGCCAGGTCTGAAAACCAGGGGCTTTTCCTGAGCCAGGCTGTACCTAAGAACTCTCTAGAACGTTTCTGAAACATGGGTCCCTGGGCCCCACCCCTGCATCCTGGTTTTCCTCTTGGGTTCCTACTGGGTACAGGGTAGGCAGAGGCGTTTGATAAACTCTCCTCGGGCAACTGCGGCGTGGACCAAGGTTAAGGGCCTGGGGTCTGCTCGGTAGCCACCCTCTCTGAACTTGGTGTGTGACAGAGGAAGGCTGGGCCTCGGACCCTCTTCTGGCTAATGGAACCACGTCAAGGGGAATCTTGGAAACTCCTGGAGAGGTTCCTGACAGCCACATATGGTGTGTGGGTCTGCAGGGAGCCCCCTCGGGGGCGGCCCCCTCCAGGAAGAGGAATGGAGGAAGAGGAACGGAGGAAGCGGACGAGGGTACAAAGAGGTTCCTGGCCAAGGACATGGGTCCTAGGACACCGTGCCTGCCTGGAGGAGCATGCTTTCTAACGCACATGGCGGCTCACCCACCAGCTTCCACCATAGGAGGACGTCCTCTCAACAAAGGACAGGTTCAAGGAGGAGACACCCCGGAATTCTCATTTATGGGGCTCTTTGAAGACAAGCGTCAGCAACTTCGACAGCATCTTGTGACCACGAGGCACAGACGTTGAGTGACAGAGTGAGAGGGCAGAGGTCAAGAAGAGCAGCACGTGGTTCCTAAGGATGTGCTGGATTAGCTGACCATGCAACCGCTTCTTAAACTAAGTGTTATTGATGCATTGTAATTATAGTAATAGAGGAATTCACCGTGACATGTTCAAACAGGCACGAGACATAATGTGGCCAGTTCCCTTTTCCTAGTACCTCTCCTCCTCCCTCCCTGGTCCCCTTCCTCCACTCCACTGGTCTCCCTTCTATTTGTCATGACAACCCCAGCACTTTTATTCTTCTTTCTTTCTGTATTAATTTTTTATTTGTTCTAATTAGTGGTACGTAGCAGTAGAATGCATTTATACATTTTGACAGATCACACATAAATAGAGTGTGATCTCTCATTTTCCTGATTGTACATATTGCAGGATCATATTGGTCATGCAGTCGTATGTGTACATGAGGGAATAATGTTTATTTCACTCTACTATACTTCCTACCCCATGCCCTTCCCCTCCTTTCACTCCCCTCTACCTAATATAAAGTAACTCTATTCTTCCCTATCCACCCCCCTTATTGTGAATTAGCTTCTGCATATCAGAGAAGACATTGGACCTTTGGTTTTTTGGGTTTGGCTTATTTCATTTTGCATGATATTCTCTAACTCCATCCATTTACCTGCAAATGCCAGCATTTCATTCTTCTTTAAAGCTGAGTAATATTCCATCTTGTCTCTATGTGTATGTGTGTGTATATATATATATATGTATATGCATATATATCACATTTTCTTTATCCATTCATCTGTTGAATGGTTTAGCGATTGTGAATTGAGCTGTTATAAACATTGATGTGGCTGTGTCACTGTAGTATGTTGGTTTTAAGTCCTTTGGGTATAAACTGAGGAGTGGGATAGCTGGGTCAAATGGTGGTTCCATTCTAAGTTTTCTAAGGAATCTCCTTACTGCTTTCCATAGTGGTTGCACCAATTTGCATTCCCACCAGCCATGTATGAGTGTACCTTTTCCCCACATCCTCACCAACACCTATTGTTGCTTGGATTCTTGATAATTGCCATTCTAATTGGAGTGAGATGAAATCTTAGAGTCATTTTGATTTGCATTTCTCTAAGTCCTAAGATGTTGAACATTTTTTCACATATTTGCTGATTGATTGTGTATCTTCTTCTGTGAAGTGTCTGCTCGGTTCCTAAGCCCACTTATTGATTGGGTTATTTGGTTTCTTGGTGTTAAAGTTTTTTGAGTTCTTTATATATCCTAGAGATTAATGCTGTATCTGAGGTGCATGTGGTAAAGGTTTTCTCTTCTGTAGGCTCTCTCTTCACATAATTGATTGTTTCTTTTGCTGAAGAGAAGCTTTTTAGTTTCAGTCCATCCCATTTCTTGATTCTTGATTTAACATCTTGTGTTTTAGGGGTCTTATTAAGGAAGTCAGGTTCTAGGCTGACGTGGTGAAGTTTGGGACCTACTTTTTCTTCTAGTAGTTGCAGGGTCTCTGTTCTAGAGCCTAAGTCTTTGATGCACAGTGAGTTGAGTTTCGTGCAGGGTGAGAGATAAGGGCTACATGTGGCTTTCCATTTTTCCCAGCATCATTTGTTGAATAAGCTATCTTTTCTCCAATGTATATTTTTGGAGCCTTTGTCTAGTATGAGATACCTGTATTTATGTGGGTTTGCTTCTGTGTCCTCTATTCTGTACCATGGGTTTACATGTCTGTTGTGGTGCCAATACCACGCTGTTTTTATTATTATAGCTCTGTAGTATAGTTTGAGGTCTGGTAATGTGATGCCTCCTGCTTCACTCTTCTTGCTAAGGATTGCTTTGGCTATTCCGTGTCTCTTATTTTTCCAAATGAATTTAATGTTTGCTTTTTCTAGTTCTATGAAGAATGTCATTGGGATTTTAATAGGAATTGCACTAAATTTGTATAATGCTTTCGGTAATATGGTCATTTTGACAATATTAAGTCTGCCTATCCAGGAGCATGGGAGGTCTTTCCATCTTCTAAGGTTGTCTTCAATTTCTTTCTTTAGTGTTCTGTAGCTTTCATTGTATATCTTTCACCTCTTTTGCCAGATTGATTCCAAAGTATTTTATTTTTTTGAGGCAATTGTGAATGGGGTAGTGTTCTTTATTTCTCTTTCAGTGGATTCATTACCGATGTAGAGGAATGCGTTTGATTTGTGGGTATTGATTTCATATCCTGTTACTTTGCTGAATTCATTTACTAGTTCTAGCAGGTTTTTGGTGGAATTTTTTGGATCTTCTAAATATAGAATCAGACCAAATGGGCAAATAGTGATAGTTCAAGTTCTTTTTTACCTATTTGTATGCTTTTAATGTATTTCCCCTGTCTGATTGCTCTGGCTAGAGTTTCAAGGACAATATTGAAAAACTGTGGTGAAAGAGGGTATCCTATCTCACTCCAGTTTTTAGACGCAATGCTTTCAGTTTTTCTCCATTTAGAATGATGTTGGCTTTGTGTTTAGCATATGTGGCTTTAACAAGGTTGAGGTATGTTCCTACTATCCCTAGTTTTTCTAGGGTTTTAAACATGAAGGGGTGCTGTGTTTTGGCAAATGCTTTTTCTGCATCTATTGAGATGATCATATGACTCTTGTTTTTAAGTCTATTGATATGATGAATTATGTTTATTGATTTCCGTATGTTAAACCAACCCTGCATCCCTGGGATGAACCCCACTTGATTGTGGTGCACTATCTTTTTAATACATTTTTTGTGTGCAAGCTGCCAGAATTTTATGGAGAATTTTTGCATCTATGTTCATCAGGGATATTGGTCTTAAGTTTTCTTTCCTGGATGTGTCTTTGTCTGGCTTTGGTATCAGGGTGATACTAGCCTCATAGAATGAGTTTGGAAGGGTTCCCTCCTTTTCTATTTCATGGAATACTTTGAGGAGTATTTGTGTTAATTCTTCTTTGAAGGTCTTGTAGAACTCGACTGAGAATCCATCTGGTCCTGAGCTTTTCTTTTTTATTTTTTGGTACTGGGGATTGAACACAGGGGCACTCAGCCACTGAGTCACATCCCCAGACCTGTTTTGTATTTGATTTAGAGACAGGGTCTCACTGAGTTGCTTAGGGCCTCGCTAAGTTACCGAGACTGGCTTTGAACTCGCTATCCTCCTGCCTCAGCCTCCCAGATGCTGGGATTACAGGCGTGCACCACCATGCCCGGCTCTGAGCTTTTCTTAATAGGTAGGGTTTTGATGGTGTTTTCTATTTCATTAGTTTAAATTGTTCTGTTTAAATGGTGTATGACCTCCTGATTCAGTTGAGGTAGGTCATAGCTTCCACATATGAGAGAAAGCACTTGACTCAGCCCTAGCTTTCTGACTTGGGCTTATTTCACTTAACATAATGCTCCCAAGTTCCAACCATCTTCCTACAAATAACATAGGTTAATTCTTCTTTAGGGTTGAACAAAACTCCACTCTGTGTGTGTGTGTGTGTGTGTGTGTGTGTGTGTGTGTGTCTCACATTTTCTTTACCCATTCATCTTTTGACAGGAACCGAGGCAATCAATAGCTTCACTATGGTGAACTGGGCTGCTCTAAACAACCATGGACCCTCTCACCTCAAACTTTATGCCTTTTGATAAAATGTGCAATAATCAAGCTAACAAATAATACAGGTTTGAAATTGGACTCTTCCTAGTCGCTAGATCTGGAATAGTCGTAGGGAGACATTTTTGCTGAGAGAATTTCACAAAAAGATCAGGACTTCGACTTAAGGACAGCAAGGAGGATTTACTCTCAGAAAACAAATATGAAACTGAAAAAATAAAAAACATAAAAAATATTGTATAAACAAATGGCATTGTAAAATCTGAATATTTATATGGTAAAGAATGAAGTTGGACCCCCACATTGCTCTATGTGCAAATTGAATTCAATGTGGCTCAAGGACCTACATAAGACCTAAAATGTACAAGACTTAGAAGAAAATGGGAGAAAAGCCTCATGACATAGAATTTGGCAAGAATTTCTTAGAAACATGAAATTAGCCATCCCTTCATCAATAGCTAAAATATATAAACAACTCCTATAGTCACAAATAAACCATTAAAAATCAATTTAAAAATGGGCAAAGGAATTGAATAGGCATTGTCCCAGGGAAGATCTGAAATACAGCCAAGAAGCATGTAAACAAGATACTCAGCATCACTAATCACTGGGAAAATGCAAACCAAAACCACAAGAGCTATCACTCAACACCCTTTTCAATGGCCCCTGTGAAAACAGAAAACTTCTAGAAGTGTTGGTGAGGATGTGGAGAGATTGGAACAAATGGATACGGTTGGTGGGAATGGAGGATTGAGTGGCAGCTGGGGAGAGCAGTTCATGGACTAGCTGAAGGCAGAGCTGGCACGTGATCTGGCAGCTCCACTCCCGGCTGCATCTCCAAGAGCTAAAAACAAGGCCTTCAAGAGACTCCCTTTCCATGGGAGCATTAGGCAGAACTGCAAAAGGTGGAGGCCACCCAAGTGCCTATCAGCAGGTAAGTGGGTGAGCAAAGTATGGCGAAGATGTCCAGTGGATAGTGTCCAGCCTTTAAAAGGAAGGAAATGTGGGTGAACTTCAATGTGGATGAACTTGGGCACATACTATAGATCTTATGCTAAGTGAAATAAGTATAAGTCACCCCCTTCTTTCCTTCCCCCTCCCCCCTCTTGCATGGACACACACACACACACACACACACACCACTGCATTTTCCCACTTATGCGAAGTGTCTAGAATAGTGATATTGATGGGAGAAAAATGTGGAATGGTAGTTACCAGGGATTAAGGACAAAGGGAAAGGAAGACTGCACAAGAAACAGTAAAATGGGGAGTTCTGTGCTATGTGCATTTAATCATAAATAAAAATTTTAATCAGTAACCTAGATGAACCTGTATGCAAAAATCCTCAACAAAATACTCCTAATTAAAACCTAACAGCAGATTAAAAAGATACTCACCATGATCAAGTGGAACTCATCTCAGAGATGCCAAGTTGGTTCTTAAAATGGAATACTACTCAGTAATAAAAATGAAAGAATTATTGATAGGCACAAAAACAGGGCTGAATTTCAAAATAATTGTATATTGAAAAATATTCAGAAACAGTGCCTATTAAATTATTCTATTTGTATAAATATCTAGAAAATGTAGACTATGATGGCCAAGAGAATATCAGCAGGGAGGTGTGAAATGTTAGTATTTGCCAAATATCACAAGGAAAATTTTAAAATTGATGGATATGTTTATTATATTGATTATACTGATGGTTATGCTGGCATAGACACATGACTTTTAAATTATGCACTTTAAATAAGATGGGTTTTATTGTACAAGCATATGTGTGCACATTAGCAAACCAAAATACCAGCAAGCCAAATCCACAATGAAGAACATACTTAATAGGGGAAAGCTAAAATTTTCCTCTAAGATCTGGAGCAAGACAGGACACAAATTCACATCCAAACCAGAAAGAAAGAAAGAAGTAAAATTGTCTCTGTTTGCAAATAACCTGACTCTCCTCTCTCTCTCTCTCTCTCTCTCTCTCTCTCTCTCTATATATATATATATATATATATATATATATATATATTATATACTCTGAAGACTCCACCAAAATATAGCTACAAATCATAAATTCAGTAAATCATAGGATTGAAGCCAGCATACAAAAATCAATCACATTTCTATACACCAACTATGAAATATGTCAAAAATTAAGGGATAAAACAATGCCATTTACCATAGCATCAAAAGCAATAAAATATTTTGGAAGAAACTTAACCAGGTGAAAAGTCTGCACACTGAGAATAAGACACTGATGAAAGAAATTGAAGGTGACACAAATAAATGCAAAGATAGCCCATGTTCATGGATTGAAAAAATTAGCATTGTTAAAATGTCCAGAAGACCCACAGAAATCTACAGACTCAATGCAATCTCTATTAAAATTTCAATGGTCTTTTCACAGGAATATTCAAAATAACCCTAGAATTCATATGGAATCGCAAAGACCCCAAATAGCCAAAGCAACCTTGAGCCATTCCAGATGCATCTCAGCGCCTAAGAGCTGACAGACTGTGCAAGTTACGCCGACTTCCATAGGATCCAGCAATTTCACTCTTTGAAAGTGAAGACATAAATCCACACAAAGCCATTTAGATGAGTATTCAAATCAGCATTGTTTAAAATCACCAAAATGTGACAGCCCAGATGTCTTTCAAGAGATTGAATGCAAAATCAAATTGTGATATAGCCACAAAATGCAATATTACTCAGCAATAGAAGACTACTGATATAACAAAGGTCACTCTCAAACCCTCTTGCTAAGGGAAAGAAATTGTCATAAAAGGTAACATATTGTATGATCATATAGATGTGGAATTTCTAGAAAATGAAAAACTGGAGTGGAGAAGCCCAAGTCGGATCTGAAGGCAGCCCTGTGGGGTGAGGGAATATTCTAAAACGGATGGTGGTGATAGTCACTCAATGGTATAAATTTAACAAATCTCATTGAGCTGTCCATTTTAAATGGGTGAATTTATTATATGTAACTAAGGCCTAAATAAAACAGTCACGAAATGCATAACCTGGCAGGGGCTGATCTCTTGTGGGGAAAAAACCCAATGTTCCAGGTCTCTTCTCAAAGATGGAGGAGAGTGACATATATTTAAAGTTCTAATTTGACTAGAATTTTTATTAAAATTAGGCAGTAAAGCTCACCATGCTGCTCTTAATGAAGTGTCTCAAATGTGCCTTAAATACACATTTAATGTACATCTGATGAGATTTCTTGGCCAACTAATTATTAGGCATGTTTAATGGAGTTTAACAACTGCGTTTGCGATATGTAGTCCTTTTTGCATAGATTTATCCTTATCAAAATACTTTTAAGATAATGGATTTCACCCACATAGATTGCCTTTGTGAATAGCAATCACTCTGATCTGCCCAATAATAATACTTATATTTCTATCAGTTATTAAAAACCTATCCAATTAACATGCATGCCGTTACCGTGGGTCTTCTTTATGGGTTTATGGGTTGTGTGTGCTCTTAATATTTTATGGAGATTTAGAAAAACCAGGAAATGCACTTAATTTTGGGAAAGACCTTGACAAAAAAATCCTAGTTCTGTGTTTGGGTCTGGTGAGAATAAGCCTGAAGGTCATCCTAAGTCAGATTATGGAGAAATGCAACTTTGGGGAGACCCAAGATTTGAAAGTGAAAGTCAAGTTCAGATTTATTTTCTGGAGCCCAGAGCTGGCATTAACATAAATTCTCTTGGAAGCAGTCTGAAAAGATTAGCTTTTGAGTAGTCGCTGCAGAGCCGCGGGAGACAGGATGGGCAGCCCTGACTTGCGTGTTGTTCTAAGAATATGTGACAAGACTGGTCACGTCTCTCCATAATAGCTTCTCAGCTCCTGCCCTTTCAACCCCCGCCCCCCAGGTTTGCAAATGGCCAGTAGCCCATTCCGCACACCCACTGCCCTACCCTTCCTTCTTTGCAGCAAAGAAGCTGAGCTGTGTGTTTCTTATTTTTCTGCAGTTCTGTTACCCCAGGGCCTTGCATCAGCTGGGTGGGCGCTCTACCATGGAGTGGCACCCCGGCCCTGCCAACCTATCTGTTAATTCTCCTAACTGACTCAACCCCTAAGGTCACATTCTGTCACTTCCGGGAGGTCTACCCTTCAAAACCTCTGCTTCTACATGTATCAGATTCAGTGGTTGAGAAAAAAGTCTTTGCAGTTCTTATTAACAGACTTGATTTGAAAGCGGCATCATACTCTTACCTTCAGTGAGATTTCCTTTCTGTTTCGCCTAGGACGCTCACTCCAACATTGGGCCAAGTTGTGGTTTTTAAAATGTGTGGACTTTGCTATTTTTGTCTGAATCCCCTGCCCCTCGGAAGCAGGCCCCGTCATACAGATGCAATGGTGTGGGCTTCTGAGGTTGGCCTCTCCCCCTCTAAGACCTTCCCTCTGCCTTGGCCGCCTGGTCACTTCCCGAGTCTCTCCAGCCTACCAGGAAGCGTATTTTGCAGCTTGATGCATCCCACAATGGGGTAGGGTGGGAGAGCTTCCAGAACTGCTGTAGTGGAGCCTAAGTGTTAAGAGATGGGTGAGCATGGATGGAGGGGTTGAGCACAACTCAGGAAAGACCAGGGCCCTTTCCCACTGGGCATTCATGTCCCCCTCTGCTCAGGAGCTGCCCAGCTGTTCACAATGGGTGGGGACCAGCAAGGGCGAGGTCACCCCACACACCAGTGGTCTAGAGCAGGAGGCCCACCACTCACGCGGAATAAACCTGACGGTGAGATCGCCCGACTGTTTCCAAGGGCTGGGAAGGTGAAGGGGAGCATCGGGGGTGCTGGGGGACAGTATTGCTGGGGCTGGAGTTCCAGAAGTGGCCCCGTGGTCAGAGGAGACCCCAAGGCCGCAGTGTCTGAAGTGAGAATGTGGGGCCGTGGCCTGAGGTCGAGCCCGGCCTTGCGCATCCTGGCTCACCTGCAGCACAGCTGGAGGCCCTGGGTCAGCACAGGGTCTGCCCTGCGGCCGGGGCTCACGCAGGGCCTCCCGAGTCCCTCCCCTCTCCGTGCCTGCTTTGTGGAATCACCACTTTTAATTCTCCTTCAGCATCAAGCAGCAAACCTGCTGCGGATCTGCCCGCTGGCTGGGCTGCTGGTGTGCATGCATTTAGGGTCCAACTTCCTATCAGGATCTTTGGGGAAGAGGTTCAACCTCCCAAAGTCCAGGCTGCCATCCATCAATTTGGTTCGGAGTCTGAGTGTGGGATCCAGCACCAGCGTTGTGTTCTCTCCCCGTGTGATTCCAACGCGCAGCCGAGTTCAAGAACCCCAGGGTAGAATTGTGCACAGAGGTATAAAAAATCACCAGTGCCCACGTCCCACCTCTCAGGGGTCCTGGCACACGGGGTCTGGACGAGGGCACTGACATGGTGTCAGATCTCCCTGTGAGGTGACATTCCGCAGTCTGGACTGAGACTTACTCCCCAGAGGCCCAGGACCTCAGAGACAAGCAAAGTTTGGCTCTGAAATGTCCCTGTTTCCTTCTGTAGTTATTAGGCTGTTGGACGGAGTGAGAGTCCCCATCTCAGCCTGCTCCATCTGAGATCTGTGCCCACCCTGCTGTCACCAGCCCAGCAGAGCCGTCCCGTGGCCACTGCCTCCATGGCTGTGCGTAGCTGCAGTGCCCCTGCCAAAGCCTGGATTAATTATGTAAGACAAACAGATAAGGGTGGAACACCAGGAGGGAGAGGAGGGTCTCCTGGCAAGGGACAAACAGCCTCCATCCTTCCTCTGAAAGGACATGAAGTCAGGCCCCTGGGAACACACGGCTAATGTTTCATAGTGTAGGTGTGACGCCGCTCCCAGTTCTAACAGAGAAATGGAAGACCTAGAGGACCCAAAATATCCATGGGAAAGTGGGCATACTGCAAAGGATGTGTTGAAAACGGAGACTGATTAAAAGGGACCTCAACGTGGGCTCAGCACCAGCTCGGACGAGCCCTGAGCTGGGTGAGAGAGGTCCTAGGGCCTGGCGGCCCAGGGTCACTGCACACGCCTCCCGGGCTCAGCTCTGAGCTCGTGTGGGGCACCAGGAAGAATCGCCTTCTGGAGCTTGTGCTTTGGTGGCCAGCAAATTAACAGGGGAAAAAAGAGGCTGCTTCCTGAGAGCGCCAAATCCCACAGGTAAGCAGACGCGGTGGATTCTGGGCCTTTCACGACCCCGCCTCACATCCCGGTGGCCGATTGCGGGGGCCCACACTGAGTGCTGGGACAGCCAGGCCACAGTGCAGACCAGAGCACCTGGGAGCACATGGCAGGTGAGCAGAAGGAGCAGATGCAGGTGGCTTCTGGGTGTGAGCCCAACAACCGACTGGCTGTCACCACTGTCTTCTCAGGCTGGCCCTCACACAGAGGACCAGGTGTGGGATGCGTCTTGAGGCTGGACACGGTGGCACACTCCTATAATCCCAGTTCCCCAGGAGGCTGAGGCTGGAGGATGGCAACTGTGAGGCCATCCTGGGCAACTTAGTGAGGCCCCATCTCAAAATAAAATAAAAACAGCTGGGGATGTTCCTCAGTGTCAGGGCGCTTGCCTGGCATGTCCGAGGCCCTGGGTTCGATTTCCAGTAGTAAAAAACAACAACCACAGCATGCATCTTGAGCCCAGTGAGTCTGAGACCCCACAGGGGAGGCACCAAGTGGTCAGTGAAACACAGGGAACTGGGCTCACGGGAAAGCTCAGAGCAGAGACACAAAGGTGGAAATGATTTGGACGTCAGTGCCTGGCCTGGGCGAGGGCCCCCGCTAGGCTGTGGTCTGGCACAGTGATGGGCCCCTCCCACCCCAGACACCTGGAGCAGCGCTGCTGTGCTGGGCCAGGGTCTCTAATTCCGCCAGCTGAGAGCAAGGCCAGGGCCGTCAGCTGACAGCAGAGCTTCACAGGGGAGAGGGTCCCTGTGTTCCTTAGGGCCTGTGGCCACCTCAGGTCTTCCACCCCATGGGGTGTGAGGGCCGCCTAACCAGTGGCCAGTGGTAATGGGGACAGAGTAGCCCGATGGCCAAGGTTGGGAAGCAGTGAAGAATATTGAGCTTGCTCCTCTCAGAGGACTGGGAGAGTGGCCACGGCCCACGCCCTGGGTCAGTGTCTCGGGCCTGAGTTGGTGCACCGGTGACTGTGACCAGTCGAAAACCCCGCAGTGATGTCGCTCTGCCTCCCTTCCAGCGTAATCCTCCCTCTTCCCACCCTCTTCCCAGGTAGTGCAGGCCGGGATGTTCAATTCATTCTCACACGAGCCCAAGAAAACAATCAAGGGTTGTCTGGCGAAGGGAGGAAGCACCTGATGTACTCAGGGCCACCCTGCAAAGGACTTCCAGAGTGGGCTCAGCCAGACCACCCGCTCAGCAGCACAGAATCGCAGACCCCGCCAGGAGGCCTTGCTGACATCCCCGATGGTCACAAATCAGAAAAGGACTGAGACTCTAAAGGAAGCCCACTTGTGGGACCCCCGTTTCCTTCCGCGGGTCCCAGGCGGCCCTTTGATGTTTATTGATTTTCTCAGTCCTCTCCGCACCAATCGAATTAATTCCTCAGTTTCATGTACCGTGAAGCTGAGAGGCTTCTCTCCGCCCACGGAGAGTCCTGCCGCCTTTGACAATTGGACATGCGTCTTTCTGTAGCGACAGACGAGGGATCAGAGCCCATTTGGTTGAAGGCTACGGGCAAAACCTCACCTAGATTCAAAGAGCAGCACTTCACGCATCAGGCGCGGCCGATCCACAGAGCTGGTTAGATATTCCTGCCGTGTCTCCTGGCGCGGCCGTTGGAGGCTGTGGATGAAGGAGAAGTTTCTCACAAGCAGTGTCCGCGACAGCCACGGCGGTCGGGCCACGATGTGTGCTGAGCGCCCAGGGAGTCCTGTCGGAGCCTCAGACTTCTGTCGTCAATGAAGCTGGCGACTCTCGAGAGCTTCCAAGGCATGGGGTGCACTTGCTTTCGGGAATCAAAGTTCCAAGGCCAGCTGAGCGCTAGCCCTAGGTCCCCCATGTCTCCTCTGGACCTCAGCTGTCGGGACTGGACAGGTGGCCTGCTGCATATGTTAGGTGCCGCCTCTAAACCAGAGGACTCCTGGAGAGTCTGGACCCCCACCCCATTCAGAGGGGACCAGACCTGGGTGCCATGGAGAAAGGCCACTGCAGCACCCAGCTGATCCATGCCCAGAATGCTTCTCCAAAACAAGCCAGAAATCTAGATTCTTGCCCAATTCCCAGTTTTGAAATGTGTCGATCCGCTGAAAAAGAATCAAATCTGCTCAGTCCAAGCGAAGCAGAGCCACGGCTGCTTCCGGTCTGTAGCTTGCTCGCTTCGTTTATAGACTCCCGGTTCAAGGGCACAGGAAGAAGCCGTTCCCTCCATGGAAGGCGCTGAGTCCAGCCGTGAGGATCGCTGTGCCCCCTGAAGGAGGGAGGTGCCCATGCAGGCTGGGCACACCTGAGACTGGCACCCTGTGCTGCATGAAGCAAGCCAGGCACAGAGGTCCCCAGATGGCATGATGCAGTGCACATGAGGCTCAGAGAGCAGACCAGCGACTGTCTGGGACCGGAGGCTGGCAGGGGCCAGGATGGATCCAGGTTACAGAACTTCTTTCCTAGATTTAAGAAAAAAGCTCTAAAATTAACTGTGGAGAAGCTGCGTGCATCTGTGAACGTTTAAAAACTAACAGACCACGTATTTTACATGAGTGAATTGTGCATGGTGTGAACCAGCTCATCAGGCTGTCACCCAAAGAGACCAAGAACAGACACCCTCTGTGCCCGAGCGTGAAGCTGCGGTCTCCAGCACACGAAATCAGCCCCCTAATCTGTGGGTACCACTTACCTCCCCTCCGCCCCTAGAAACACCTGCTCAGAACTAAACTTGTGTCGGGTTTCTAAAATCGTGGCCTCCCGTGCATTCCCTGGGAACACACCTCGCCCCTTCCTTTTTGACATCCCTGGGCCCCAGGCTGCTGCCTGAAGACTGAAAGGGAAGAAGCCCATCCATCCTTCTGTGCTTTCTCCAACCTGGCTGCTGGGCTGTCCAGCCTGCAGGACTCACATTTGCAATGAGGCAATATTGCAATTTCCCCTCCTCCTTGGAAATTCCACTTGAAAACAGAAATCTCAAGGATGAAATTGGCTTAAAGTCTTAAACTCCTTAATGTGCTTTGTCTTATTAGCGGGAAGGAGGCTATGCCACCATTATGTGGGGGGCGAAGGTTAATCCGAGCCCCCTTCCTGATACAATGCACCAGCCAGCGGATTTATGCACACAATTCAGCGCCTCTTGGTGAGGCCCCTGGGTGCCCGGGGCCCAGCTAAGCAGAGCCTGTCCTCTTAGCAGCTCCGAAGTTGTCCCCACTATCACTCTGCAGCTTCGTCCCAGCTAATGCAATCAATAAGAATCCACGCCTGGCCCAGTCCTGGAGGGCGTCGGAGGGTGTGGCCTCCTGGTGAAGCAGCCTTCCAAACCCAAGCAGAAGCAGCAGGCGGGCTCTCCCCACAGTTAGAAATTCCTCCTTGAGGGGATTTCAGTAATGCCATCTAATCAGCTTAAGGAGTTAATTAAACAGCTGTCACTTAGCTCCTTACTTCTGATGCTAGATGCTAAGTAAGATTTGGAATTAGTTATGTGAAACCAAGAGGGGGGGCGAGGCTTTTGTGACCCCAGGGGATTTCCTCCAGCAGGCAGGATAAAGAGACCTTATTCCCAGAGGGCAGGGGTCGAGGGGGAGCCGGGGAATGAGTTGGGGTCCTGGGAAAGCACTCCCCTGGCCCAGCACAGACAGCCAGGCAAAATTTCACAATCCTGGGGCTGCTGGGACAAGGAGCCTCAGCTCCCGGGAGGAGTGGCAAGTTGGCACCCGGAGGTCAGTGAGACCACAGAGTTCTCTGTCCAGGCTGCCCGGGGCTCCTGTGAAAGGCAGGGGCCAAAAGTCAGAGTCAGCGTTTCCCATCAAAGTAGTGACTCTCAGCTGCTCTGAGAAAGAGAATCAAGATCTGGGCCCTCCTGTCCTACATTCCTGAAATGCAGCGATCGCTGCCCCGAAACTGCCCACTGTGGATCTGGATGCAATCCTGCCCACCAGGTGACTGTCACCACCTCCAGGCCTTGGATGAGGACCGAGCATCACCCTTGAGGGTCCCTCCAGCCCGCTGTGAACCACCTCCGGGCTTCCCTGGCCTTGAGGGCCAGAGCTGCTGGCTTGGGCACCAGGTGCTGGTGCTGCCTGTGCTCAGGGACGCTGTGTGTGGAGGAGGCGTGTATGTCACCAGCGGGGCTCTCAGGAGAGGGATGCTCACGCTGGCGTGGCTGTGGGTGCTGAGAGCCCTGAGGCCTGGCCTCTGCCTCCCGTGAGTCAAGAAGAGGCGCTGCTGCTTGTCTCCCATCTCTCTGCTGCCTTCCTCCTTCTCTTCTTCCTCCTGCCTCTCCCCTGCCTCTCCCCTTAGCCAAGAACAGAGTGAATCCATGTACGCACGGCCTGCATTATGGTGCTGCTAATAATAACCAGCCTTACTGAGATGTCCCCAGTGCCCAGCACCCTCACCATGCACGGCTCAGCTCCCCGCATCCCAGCAGGAGCATGCTTCCCAGACCAGGATGCTGAGGGGCAGGGATTATGAGGTCCTGCAGCCAGGAGGGGTCAGAGCTGGAGGCTGAGCACAGGTGCTGCAGCCAGAGCCTGCACGCTGACCCAGACCGGTGTGCTGGGGTCACCTGCTGTCAACGCCAGGAACCTTGGCCTGGGAGCTCATGGCTGGGCCAAGCTCACTTCACTAGCATGCAGGCTTCAGGGCCCTCAGCCGCCAGGGTGGGCTCCCAGGTCAGCTTGGCTGGAAGTCTTGAAGTCTCGCAGAGCCAGTGAAGAGGATGGTGTCCTTTGGCCTGTTGCAGGTCATCATGTTCTAGGACCTTCACACACGTGAACCTCACGCCAATCCCATAAATGGAGACTTATAAAACCCACTTTGCAGATGAGGAAACCGAGGCCCACTGCTGCGCCAGTTTGCCACAGAGCCACAGAGCTTGCAGGAGATGTGGCTCAGAGGCTGGCCATCGGGCTCCAGGGCTAGGACTCTGCTCTGCTTCCCCTGCCTCCTCCCTGACCTTATGAGAAGACACTAATAAGCTGCTGCAGTGTGCACCCTGATCTTCCCTCCTGGGGAGACCATGACGGGTGCAGCCCTGAGTCAAGTCTCATGCTTACTAATTTAGGACCCTTTCCAACAGCAAGCGTCACAGGCACAATGAACATGATTTGAAGTTTGATTTATACTCCAAGGTACGTCTCCTGCATGAAGCCAGTTCTAGTCTCGCAAAGCCTGCCCAGCGGGGAGGCCACCCTTGCTGCTGACGTAGAAAGAATGCTACACTCCTGGGTGGGGTCCAGCTTCCCATCAGTGCTTCTGCGTCACCCTGATTTCCCTGTTCCTCTGGGTGTTCGTTAGCACAAACCCCGCCTCTTCCAGGAGAGGCCCCCATTGCATGTGTGCGGTGGGGCTGGAGATGTCTCAGTGGGAACAGAGGGCAGCAGAAGGTTCTGGTAGGTGGATCCTGAGAAGAAGGCAAGGTCAGGGGAGGGCTTGGCAAAGCTTCACCTTAGCTCAACTTGTGGTGCAGGGGGATCCTGAGGTGCGGAGATGTCACGACCAGCATGACCAAACTCTCTGGTCCAGTGAGGGGCCAAGGGGGATTGGAAAATAAACATTCACAGACCCAGGTCTTGAAGATGAAGCTGGGATCAGGTGGAGCTCTGCTCTCTGATGGAAATAAAGATCTATAGAGTGACAGCCAGCAGTCTTTATTTATGTAGGTCTCATTATCAAGTTAAAACTATGCAACCATGGTTCTTTGTATTCAGGAAAGTTACAGATACCAGGACGTCTATGTAGCTTTTCCACAGTTGCAAAGTGCAACGTTAGGAGCTTTGTGTGGCTCTCAAGAAAGTGCATTGTTTAAAGTTACTGCAAAGCAGGCAGGAACCAGAGAAGCGGAGCTGGTGAAACATTGTGGCTGTCTAGCATGAGTCCTTCCTTCCCAGGAGCTGTGAGCCTGAGATCAAGGTCAGAGCTGATAGGACCCTTGCACAGAGCCTCGTCACGAGGGCACTGCCACAGCAGCTGAGCATCCCGTGCCCTTGCACAGAAACATTCCCAGGCACCAGGCATGCCACAGCCATGAGAGCATCAGAGACCCCCAGTCTCAGTCACTGCTGTCCTGTCCTCTGTCATGGCTCACAACAGGGAGATCGGCATCAAGTGGCCCCAGCACCCACAGGAGGCCTCCAGGGGAGGGGCCAGCACTCCAGGGGGCCCTGCGGCTGCTTTTCTCAGCTAAGAGTGGGCCCCCCACCATTCCAGGAGTGTCTAAAGACATGGTGGGTTGTCAGAGTCAAGGCTGGGGCAGGGAAGGGACGCAGCTGGCCCCTGGTGGGTACAGGCCAGAGATGGTGCCCATGCACCTCCTGAACCACACACACCCCGAAACAAAGAAGGACACGGGAAAACATCCTCCTGTGCGGGTGCGGAGCCGTGCTCCCCGCTGGGCCCCACTGGGGAGCTGTGACAGACCTGCTCCTGGCCTTCACCTTGTGGCTTAGGCCTCTGAACAAAGCAAGACCAATGCTAGGTCAGAGCACGATGGCGATGCCCTGGATGCCGGGGTGTGAAGGAGAGGATAGAAAGGACAGAGGCCAACAGGGGACAGCTGAGGGACTGTGCCACAGGGGATTGCTGGGCACCAACAGCTGGGCAGGGACCCGCAGAGCGGAGCAGCAGAATTCGACCTTTGCTCTTACTGTTCCCTGGGGTGGATCTGGGGCAGACCCCGCTCAGCCGGCGGCTCCCTCTCGGGGTCTCTCATCTGGGCAGCCAGAGGGAGGCTGGGAGGTGTTCCACATTTGGGCTTCAGGGCAATCACGTGGCGTCTCCCTGTAGCCTGGGCATCCCACCCGAGAGGCAGGCCTGTCTAACCGCTCAGGGATGGAGCCCTTCTCTCTTCTCCCCAGTTTCCTTGAGGTATGATTGACAAATAAAAATTGTACTACAGTGTCCAGCATGATGTTTGGACTACACGGAGAAGCGGTCGCCTCTGCGGGGCTGATTACTGCTCGCACCACCTCAGTATTTGGGTCCTGAGATCGTTGAAGGTCTCTCCCTCCACAAGGTGCAAGTCTGCAGTACGTCCAGGATGTTCTTATTAGCTCCATCCCACCAGATTCCTGCAACCTCTCCATCTTACCCCTGCAAGCTTGGGCCCTTGACCCCAATCCGCGTCACCCGGCTCCCCGCCCCCACAGCCACCCTCTCCTCCTCCTGCAGGACTCATTCTGTTGATCCCACTCCTACATGAGCCCATGTGGCATTTGTCTTCCTGGTGACATTCTCTCCTGGTTAGAGGTGTTTCCTTGACATTAGAGCAGAGGAAGCCAACCCAGAGCAGTGTGCTGACTCAGGAGAGGAGGCAGGAGGCAGGAGGAGGAGGGATGGAGTCCCACTGAAGTGCACAGACCAGCCAGCACTGCTGGGGGGGTGGAGGAGGCCCAGGGCAACCTGTTTCAACATGCAGGACAAACCCTCCCACCGGGGGAGTCGGAGTGGGTGCCCGAAGGGACGGAGAGTGGGCTGGGAAGGGCTGCCTCCTGCGGCATCTTGTTATAAGCTCCTTGGCAAATGCAGTGTTTCAGCAAGGAGCACAGGTGACCTTGGTGACGTGGTTACATTTGCATTCTTAAAAAGGACAGAGGAGCCCCATGGGTGTGCTCCAGGAGCCAGAGAAGCCAGCCCACGTGGAAGCGTGGGAACTGACCCAGCCTTGTGGGCTCTGCCAGGTGACGCCGCCTCCCCGACGAGGGAGGATGGTTTCCTTTGACTCCAGCGTGACTGCCAAAGGCAGCAGCTGTCCAGGGCGGGCCAAGCCAGATGGACTTTAAGCAACAGAGCCGTGCACACATCTGGGCAGCTGAGGCTGAACGGCCCCATATTTTCCATTTGTTAAAAGAGGTACCTGGGCCAGGTGCTGTGGCACGCGTCTGTAATCCCAGCACTTGGGAGGCTGAGGCAGGAGGATCTGGAGTTCAAAGCCAGCCTCAGCAACTTAGTGAGGCCCTAAGCAACTCAGTGAGACCCTGTCTCTAAATAAAATACCAAATAGGACTGGGGATGTGGCTCAGTGGCCAAGTGCCCCTGAGTTCAATCCCTGGTTCCAAAAAAAAAGAGGCACCTGGGGTGCTTGTGGCGGCGTGGCAGGACTGCCCCGGAGGTGGGGGTTCCCTGGGCGCCCCCCAACTCTTCCCCTGTAATGTGCTGTCAGCCAAAGAGACTCATCCGCGATCACTGCAGGGCGGGGTACTGCAGGGAGGGAGAGCAGGAAACAGCCCGTGACCAAGCAGGCAGAGCCAGGGCAGTGACCGGTCCCTCTGCTGTGAGGCCATTGACCTGTGCTGGAAAATGAGCTGAAAAGACCTAAGAAAGCAACCACAGTGAGGGATGCCCCCAGGGGGTCGCAATGGGAACGGGACCCCCAGGTCTCCAGACGAGCAGGCTGGGGCTGCCCACGCTCATAAAAGGGTTGTGGGTGGTCAACCAGAAGGCCAGCCACCAGCCCAGTCACCACGGGGGGCGGAGGTGAGAATGGAGGGACAATGGAGTGGGAAAGCTTTACTGCCTCAATCCCGGAGAACACAGGACCCCGAGAGCGGCCCGTCCCTGTCTGAGAGCTCAGGCCTGGAATGTGCAGGGAGTGGAGTGTTTGCCCATGGTGGGCCATGAGCTGGGTCCACCTGCGTACCTCGGGGACCAGCGAGATGGCCCGACGTCTCTCTGATCCTCAGCACCTGTCGTATCACCTGTAGCTTTTTGTTTTAGTTTTTCATATCTCTACATGATATCTGAACCATCCATCTCATGGCAGCAGGAGGAGACCCTCTCTTGTATAATCTGTGCGTCTGTCTTAAGCCAAGCACTCTGTTTATTTTCCCAGGAAGCCTGAGTCCTCACTTCTGCGTCCCTCTCCTGTTGGATGTCCTAGACTTTACTACACTCTGGACAAAGACTCTTGTGCTTCCATTGCTTTGAGGTGCTGGGAGGTGGGGTTGAGAGTAGAGGGTAAACATTCCAATCACTTACCAATTAATTCCAATTACACAATTTTAATTTAGGAGAATTAATAGAAGAACGTGGCTTTTTGTACTTAACACCAAGCAGATACTAGAGTGTATAGTCTTGACATGTGTCGTGGGAAACCATTGTTGGCAACTGCCCGGAATTCCTCATGACAGCCCCGCTGTCCTGGGCTCCTTCCTCTTCCCTGGGCAAATTCCCAGAATCCAGAATTCCCTTGAGAGGCAGTGAGGGCTGTGAGGTGAGGCAGGTGGGCCCCACCCCTCCCATCCAATGCACCTGCTCCATGTTTGGCGTCCACCCTGGGGAAGCATGCTCTTTCCTGGCTCAGGTGGAGGAGAGACAATGAGGTTCTAGAACCATCTCTCTGATGTGTAAGCTCTGCAGTTCTGATAGACTCAGCAGGTCTCTGGCAGGTCCACTCTGTGGTTCCCACATTGACCTTGGCTGGAATCTCTGTCTTCCGTCCCATGGATTTTCCCTAATAAATTCCTTTCTGTTGAAACAAGCTGGAGTGGATTCTGTGGTCTGCAACTAGGTCCTTCAACACTGCATTTCCTAAACCTCCACGCTGCTTCCAAGACCTTTGGAAGAATGGGTGAATATGGAAGAAAAGGAGGGCGTGTTTTATTTACTGTTTGTTTTTTCTTTTGTGTTTTAATAAGCAAACACAGTCATGATGGATGGGGCTAGGTTCTGATGAATGTGTTGTTAGGTGACCGTGACCCGTCTTGCAGGACCTCCATCACATATGTGGTCCATGGTTGACCTGAGCATTATTAAGTGGTGTTGTAAAACATTGCCAAAGCACCAGAAGAGAATTGTAAAGCTGGGAAGTACAGTCAGATCCCAACTGTGTTCCCAAAGCTTGTAATCTGGGCCCCCAGAGAGTGTCAGTCCTGAGAGCTGGCCTTGCACTTCCCACCTCTGAGACCTGGGGGTCAGCACCAGCAGGTCCAGTCCTGCCTGATTCCTGAAGCAGTAGGAGGGGTCTCTCCCCGCCTTCCCGCACACACAGAGCTCTGCTTCTGAAACCTGCTGTGTGAATTCCTGTAAGTGCCGGCCACCTGCCAGCATGCAAATGAGAAGGCCCAGGTGGGTTTCTTTTTCAAAGATACTTACCCAATACCTTGCTATCATGGGGAATTTGTCTCCCTGCATGGGAGCAACTGAGTGACATTCCTGGAACCCATGTCTCTGGTCCCTCAACCCCCTCAGCCTCCTTCATGCTGGACATTTCTGTGAGTGAAGACTTGTCCTCATCTGTCCCTGCCTCAGGTCATTCCACACAACTGTCCACATGGTGCTCCTGGGCTTCCCTGGCATCCTGGAAGCCTGTGCCCAAGCTTGGAGTTTGCACACCTGGGTGTGCAAACTTCTATCCCTGGGCGGGTGCAGCCCAGGGATAGAAGCTGCAGCACTGGTCAGACAGTCCCTGGAGGTGAGGCCTCTGCAGGGGGGTTCCCCTTGGGGCCTCTGTGACACACTCTGGCCCTGCCTGTCCCCCACTGCTCCCTCCCTCCCTGGCCTCCTGCAAATGGACCCACTGCTTCATAACCCTGGTCCCAGGCTCTGCCTGGGGAGTTCAGGCAGGGCGGGGGTTGGGGGGATTCAAACTTCCAATTTGCAAGTTCAACAATTAGATTGATAATTGTTAAGCAAGAACTGAGATTGAAAATGGTTACAGAAGTACAAAGCCTGCATCTTGATGAGAGCTTGAAGGAAATCTCATCAACCACTCTGCTCTCATCTAACTACTTTCCAGGTCAACTTTACTAATTAGGGTACTTTGTAAGCAAGAGCAACCGAGTCCGGTTAAGTTTTTGAGAAAGGCACTTAATGGAAGGATGCGGGTGGGTGCTCGGAGGGACTGAGAGGGGACGCTGGACCAGCAGGGGCCAGGAGGAGGAGCCAGAGCAAGGTCCCAGGGCACCTGCAGACTGCTCGTTGCCAAAGGGGGTCCACCCTGCTCCACAGCCCTGGAGTGAAATTCAAATCCAGGGAGAGGGTCCTACTTGCCTGCCCACTCCTCAGCCAGTGTCCCTGCAGGACTTAGGCAAAGACAGGGAAGTCTCCTGCAGGGAAACTGGTGCAGCCAGCAACATCAGTAGCCTCCTAAACCAACCAACCAACCAACAAACAAAACTGTAATCCCAGCAGCTGGGGAGGCTGAGGCAGGAGGATCATGAGTTCAAACCAGTCTCAGTAATGGCGAGGCCCTAAGCAACTCAGTGAGACCCTGTCTCTAAATGAAATACAAAATAGGGCTGGGGATGTGGCTCAGTGGTGGAGTGCCCCTGGGTTCAATCCCTGGTTCCAAAAAAAAAAAAAAAAAAAGGTTTTGGGGAAATTCTTCTCAACACAGAACTCAAATCCCATTTGTTCAGGGTTGAGCCCACTCTCTAGGTGCTCACTAGCACCCCCTATAGGAAACACCCATTTGCACACCTCCATAGCACACCTGTGTGCCAGGTAACGTGAAGTCTATCTCCTCAAAGAGCCCCTTCTCAGTTTTCTCTCCACAGACTAGGTGACGTGAACGCAGAGCTTAGGTCCAGGAGGCAGGCTGCCAGTTGCTGGTCTGGGCAAACCTCCATCTTCTGCTGATGCCCACCACGTGGCCAAGGAGAAGGCCGTGTGCCCTGTTACTCGCTCTGAGGAATCCTTGCTCGCCCTAACTGGGGTGCTTGGAGGTGACCTCTGGGAGGAAGAGCTGATGCAGCTAACACTCCACCTCTTTTTATCTTATCTACTCTAACACGTGTGGGTCAATTCAAAGCCAAGGCTCAAAATGGACAGCCATCTCCAGAGTAGCCATGCTGATGCTGGAGGCCAGAGAGGGGAGGGGAGGAGAGAGGAGAGGAGAGGAGAGGAGAGGAGAGGAGAGGAGAGGAGAGGAGGGGAGAGGAGAGGAAAAAGCCTATTCACTGCCTTCCTATTAGGAACAGTGAAGGAATCCAACTTACTCGTATCAGCCAAGGACTGATGAGCTGTCATGGGAAAGGCTTCCTTTCTGGTCACCTCAGCTCAAGAGAGGTAGAGACTGCGAGTACCTGTGAGTAACTGCACACAAGACAGCGTTAAAGTGAGACCTTAAGTCTCTCCAGAGCTGGTGGCAGCAGCCTCCCACACTCAGGCTCCTGCTTCTGCGTTCCTGGCCTCAGTTTCCCCAGGGGTGCCATGAAAAAGCCCCACCAGCTTGGTGGCTTAGCAAAAATGTACCCAAGACAGCTCTGGAGCACAGAGCCTGGAAATCAAGGTGTCCTCAGGGTTGTGCTCCCTCTGATACCCTGGGGACTCCTTCCTGCCTCCTCCAGCTTCTGCAGGTAGTGGACCGTCCTTGACGTTCCTCAACTAGGGAGCCCAGGCTCCAGCCTCCTCCTCCACCCTCGTGGGGCCTTTTCTGTTTCCTCTTCTAAGTTGTTGGATCAGACACACGTCAATGCAGTAAGTGGTCACCTTGACCACTTTCATCCACGAAGTGAATGTTTCCATTCAAGGTCACGTTCCAAGGTCCAGGTGCACGTGAGTCCACCATGTGGTCCACCCACATGGTCATCATTCACATTGATTTATTTGTCAAACTTAGGGACAGACATATGAGGTATCAGGTACTAAATGCCATGAACACTAACTCACCCCAATCCACGGTGCCTACAAGGAAGACTGACATTTGTCGTCTTGTTAGAGCTGCAAGGCTGAAGGCACCAAGAGGGTCCCTTGCCCAGTGTCATCCAGTGCCAATGTCAGACCAAGGACTCACAGCCAGGAAATCCCAGGACAGGCTATTCTCACCTCCACCCTGGGCTGGACCTGGGCTGTCCCCACACGGTCACCTGTGGCCGTCAGCAGCCCACCGTGCTTCAGTGCATAGCAGTAGGAAAAAGAACCTCCAGAGTCAGCTGCATTTATTTCTGTTTTTGGCAGCCTTATTAAGCAATTTTCTTTATGTCTCCTAAGCCAGAACCATGTCACAGATAGAGGCTGCTGAAAGGCTTATGTGGGCTCTTCTGACCACAGTGTTAGGCAGGAAGGGAGCAGAATGGTCACTACCAAGTTGCTATCTCTGCACTATGTCAGTTGCCTTCTGTCACTGTAACAAAGCACCCCAGGGCATCGCCTCATGAAGAGGAAAGGTCCGCTTTGCTTCACAGGTTTGGAGGTTCCAGTCCATGAGGGGTTATCCCTGCTCTCTGAACCCGTGAGGAGGCAGCACATCACGGTAGATCAAGTGGAGGAGTGAAGGCTCTCCTCATCTCATGACCAGGAAGCAAAAAGAGGAAGAGGAATGGGCCAGGGTTCCACTATCCCTTCCAGGACACACCCCCAATGACCTAAAGACTCCCTCCAGGCCCCGCCTCTTAAAGCCCCACCACCTCCCAATAGCGCCACCCTGAGGGCCAAGCCTTCCGCTCCTGGGCCTTGGAGAATTGAACACCCCAGGTGTAGCACACACCAACAGCAAGCTCCCCAGGGCTTCAGACGTTCCTCCAACGTGTTTCTCTCTAGCCATTCTTTTTCTGTTCTCTGTTTTAAAATTAATTTTAAGAGTGAACACGAATAAATGACAGTGCTGATACTTGATGCAGAGAACCAGGACACCAGACGCACAAGGAAATTAAAGCCAAACGGGCCAACGCTCTGACTCGGGTTCCACTCCGCAAGACCTCTGTGATGAGCGATTCCACCCCTGTGTGGAAGCAGAGTCTGTGGTGCCCGGGGCGCTCCCCACACCCCTTGGTGGCAGACAACTCCTCCCCATCCCCAGGGCCACCCTCTGAAGCAGAGCCCTGGGCTTCATCTGCACAGAGCAGGCCGGGCATAGGCGTTGGACCCCCGCCAGCTCCGGGAGCTCCTCGGCTCCCTCAGTAAACGGCCTCAGGGAACTGTTCCTGGGTGTGTGTTTCAGAGATTTCCCTGCAGGGGAGTCAGGATGGATCCTAGTGCATGTGGTGGGGGGTGTCAGTCTCTGCAGGACTGAGCACCAGGGCCTCCTGGTAAACCGGCTGCCTCCGCTTCCTGCCTCCCCACTGGCTCCTGGAGTTTCCTGAACCCCTCAAATGAATTGCCCTGGAGCCTCTTCCTGGGATCTGTTTCCAGGGGGACCCACACTAGACATGGGCTGTTTTTTCTGTGGCCAAGGAGGGACAGTCTCTGTTTCCCTCCGGTAGACGAGAATGTGTTAGGCTCAGGAAAAGGCCTGCGGCTTCCCTGTGGGGCAGGGAACGTGATCCGCCCCTCCTCTGCCTTTCTGCCCCCTCCCAGCCTCTCAGGAGCCCAGATGTGCTGGGGTGTTGCCAGAGACCCAGGAAGGCCACACAGCACACAGGCAGCCCTGTAGTGACACGGGAGCACGGGGACTTTCCTGAGGAAGGACAAAGCGCATGCTCGTGGGGTCTGTGCTGGTGTTTCCTGGGCTCAGGGGAACATGGCATCAGCAGGGCTGCCCCCTCCTCCCCGCCAAGTCCGCGTGGACCAGAGTCACAGACTCCTCCACTCCTTCCCCTGAGGGTGGGATGCACGGGTGGGCTTCCCCTCCCAGAGGCAGGGGGATGCAGCATTATTCACTATATTTTTACCCAAAATATAATGAAGTCAAACTGGGAGCTCAGGAGAGGATGCAGAGCGCGTGGAGGCAGGGGCCAGGAGGTCTGCGCGGACTCCGCTTGAGGTGCGATCTCTGAAACTAGGCACACTCCCAGCTGGACCCTCGTCCCTCACAGTTAAAATCATCAGAAAACACACGTCAGCATCCCAGAGGTTGGGCTCCTCCTGTGGAGGAAGCACAAGCTCCAAGGAGAAATAGAAAATCCACGGAGGGCACGGTGACGTCAGCTCCGCGTGCTGAGCCGTGCACCTGCTGGCTGCCACCCACGGGCCCCGCCTCTGCAGCTCCGTCCAGCACAGGGGCAGAGTGACCAAGGAGCCCCGAGGGCAGGTCAACCCACAAGCCCAGGGTTCGCTGGCCAGCCCTCAGTACACGCAGGTGCTCTGCGGCCACCGCACAGAGGACAGGCCAGGACGGGCAGGCGCAGAGGCGCAGGCGAGGGGCCTGTGGGTGTTGGTAAAGGCCCCTTGGGACACGGTGGCCTGTGATGAGCTGGGACTGAGTGCACGCGTCAGGGACAGCATGGAGATTTGGGGATGTTGGGTCCTGGATCCTGATGTGAGGAGACGGAAATCCACTTCCTGGTTCTTGGAGAGGGTAGCGGAGATGGTCTCCCCCGCACCTCGGCGTTCCCAGGCCAGGAGGAGGGGAAGGCGGTGGGGAGGGCCCAGCGCTTGCCTCGGAGCCACACGAGTGTCCTGGGCACTCAGGCCGGCCTGTGGGAGCAGAGAGCAGCCAGCCCTGGAGCCCGGGCTCCAGGAGAGACAGGTGGCTGAACACCTTGGGGTCAGATGGGCAGCGGGGCAGAGGGCACCAGGGGAGAGGCCGCAGTGTCCCAGCTCTGGAGTCAACAGCTGGGCACCTGGGCAGCACTGAACGTGGCTCAGGGAGAAGGAAGAGCTCAGGGTGAAACTCGGGCTCCTGTGCGTGTGTGCATGTGTGTGTGCGTGTGTGTGTGTGTGCGCGTGTGTGTGTGCGTGCTCACACTCTGCACAGGCGTGGCAAGCCGCTGTGGGGGTGTCACTGCAGTCATAACAGAGGCCAGGACCCCAAAGTCTGGAAAACTGCAGGAAAGTGAAGGAAAGGCAGGGTGACAGAGCCCTGTGTGTGCGGTGGCATTGCCCTCTCAGCTCTGGACACCTCGCCTGGCCTTTGGCTGATGGTAGAGGCTCAGTTGGAACCACTGTGTGCAGGCTTAGACCTACATGAGTCTCTAACGCATGGGTGGACTCAGGAGCCCAAATTCCTGGGTTCAAACTCCACCTTCTTGTTCTCATGCTGTGTGGCTTTGGGCAGGTTCCAAAAGCTCTCTGTGCTGTCTATAAAATGAGATGCTGGGATCCTTGCTGGTCAGCCTTTGGAAAGCATGGAAAAGGTCGCCGGGCCCTGGTCAGGTGTGGGGAGTGTTGCCAAGCACACTGTTAACCGGACCCGCTCCGCACCTTCAGGCTCCTGCCCCCTCCCTGCCAGGTCCTCCCTGAAGAAATCAAGGGGAGGACAGTAGGGATCCCTAGGCCACCCTGACCCCTGGGCTGGATCCGCACCAGGAGTCCTGAGCCTGCATGACGGGCTGGTGCACAGGTGGGGACTGGTCTGTGAGGGACCAGGTGTGACCGGAGCTTGTTCCCTCTTCCAGGAGGCGGAAATCCTGAACACGGCCATCCTCACAGGGAAGACGGTGGCGGTCCCCGTGAAGGTGGTCTCCGTGGAGGAGGACGGCACGGTGACGGGGCTGCTGGACTCCGTGGAGTGCAGGTCCTCGGATGAAGACGTGGTCAAGGCAAGTTGGCACCTGTCCCTGCAGCGTGGCTGTTGGCCCACCGACTGGGGCTGAGATCCCAGCCCCTCCTGCCCCATGGGGAATCCCGCCCCTGCGTCAGGGGTCCTCCCAGGCCCCAAGCAGAGCAGGATGAGGGGCTGCTCCGGAGGGCGTCTCTGGGCTGGCTTCCCCGACCCTTTCTGGTTGCCAAGTGCTTTGGGCGTCTTCCCAGCCCTAGGATGCAGTGGTGGGATGCTGGGACCACCACCCTGTTGGTGGCTGCCTTCCACCCGCAGGGGCTGCAAAGGGCAGGAAGGAGGAGCACGGGCTGGCCGGCTGGCAGGGGGCCCCTGGTAGGGAGCATTGGTGTGAAATCAGTGGAGTTTAGAGTACAAGCTCCGATTCCCGAAACTGGCCAAGGGAGACAAGGAATTGCCCTCCTCTCCCTTGTTCCCACCCAACCCACAAGGTCCCGCCTGAGGGCGTGAGGGACGAGGGACTGGGAGGAACTGCTCCATCCCACCCATCTTTCCTTCCTCCCAGCCTCCTCTTTCTCCTTTTAAATTGAATGCACAAGTGACTCAAGACAAAGGCAGGCGGGAAATGGGAGAGGCCAGGGCTCTGAGGTCGGCCCTGCCGGGAACCTGGCCGCAGGTTTCCCACAGCAGAGGAAATGGGTTTGTGGAGCTGCTGCCGCCCAGCCCAGAGCCCAGCTGGCTGACCAGGCAGAAGGGTCCCTGGTAGGGAGCGCCCAGCAACACAGGGGGCCAGGCCCCGCCAGCAGCCCCAGTAGGCAGAGTCAGCTGGGCTGCTTCTGAACAGGAGGGGCCCTGGCCTCTCTGTCTGCCGTGGAGGGAGCCCCTGACCCACCCGGAAGGCAGCCAGCGAAGGCGCGCTGCATCCCACCAGGAGCTGGGGCCTGTGCCAGATGTGAGGGCCACAGAACCAGAGCACGATCCTGTCCTTAAGAGCTCAGCAAGAAGTCAAGGGTGTAGGAAAAGCCAGACGGTGTGAGTCCCTCCCTGATCCGCCATTCCAACCCTCTTATTCCAGAATCTCCTTCCAGTTGCTCTGGTCAATATCCTGGTTCATCTTCGATTTCTTCTTTCTTTCTCCCACATCCAATCCTTCAGCAAATCCTGTCGGTCGTGCTTCTAAATACGGCTAGAATCCAACCCTCCTTCCCCAGTCCAGGGTGCACGTCTC
>JAJEJO010002003.1:101184-137939 GCA_020662805.1 Glaucomys volans
CCCAGTCCAGGGTGCACGTCTCCTCAAGATTGAGGCGATGGTCTCCTTGCTGGCCTCTGTGCCTTCGTTGCCCGCCTGCCTCCTCTCTACAGCCACTGTTAACGCAGCAGGCAGGGTGCAAAGTGCAAATTCACATCCCCTCCCTGCGTCCCTCCCACCCCAGCAGAGAAACCCCAGTGCTCACAGAGCAGACCGAGCACACCGGGGCTGCGTGCTGCCTGCAGGCCCCTCAGTCCCGCACGGCCCTCTGGTCTCCCCTTCCTGCTGAGCCCCAGTCTTCAGAGCTGCCCTGCAGGATGGGCTCCCTCCCACCTCTGCTTGGCCCGCTCCCTCAGTCCACCTCTCAGCAGGGCCTCTCCTGTGTGCACACCTTGGGGACACTGTGTGCAGGCCTCAGGGACACTTTGTTCTGACCTTGGGGAAACCATGCTGCCTCCCCTCCCTGCTAAGTGCCTGCATGTTTGCTTATTTCTTCGTGGGTGCACACGTGCATCTCTGCGTTTAATCTATTCATTGTCTGACTCCTCACTGGGCGGTAGGGGCAGTGAGGACGGGGTGTGTGGCTGAGGTCATGCTGGGCTGCAGAGTGGGCGGGGCACCTGCCAGCCGGCTGAGTGCCGACTGCAAAGGGAGACCCAGGCAGACGCAGCAGAAAGTGACACACGCTCCTTCATTTATTTATTTTTTCGATCATCTTTCTGTTTTTTTTTTAAATTTTTATTTGTTCTGATTAGTGCACACGGCAGTAGAATGCATTTATCCATTTTGACAGGTCATACATAAATGGAGTGTGATCTCTCATTTTCCTGATTGTACGTATTGCAGGATCACATGGGTCATGCATTCATGCATGTACATGAGGTGATAATGTCCATTTCACTCTACTCTCCTTCCTTCCCCATCCCCTCCCCCTCCCTTCACTCCTCTCTACCTAATGTAAAGTGACTCCGTTCTTCCCTGTCCCACACCCCTTATTGTGAATTAGCATCCACATATCAGAGAAAACATTGGGACTTTGGTTTTCTGGGTTTGGCTTATTCACTTAGCATGATATTCTCTCATTCCATCCATTGACCAGCAAATGCCAGAATTTCTTTCTTCTTTAAAGCTGAGTAATATTCCATTGTGTATATATCTCATTGTCTTTATCCATTCATCCGTTGAAGGGCATCTAGGTTGGTTCCAATGCTTAGCTATTGTGAGTTGAGCTGCTATAAACACTGATGTGGCTGTGTCACTGTAGTGTGCTGATTTTAAGTCCTTTGGGTATAAACCTAGGAGTGGGATAGCTGGGTCAACTGGTGGTTCCATTCCAGATTTTCTGAGGAATCTCCACACTGCATTCCAGAGTGGCTGCTCCCATTTGCAGTCCCAGCAGCAGTGTGTGAGTGACCACCCCATTCTTTTTTTTTTTCCTTTCCTTTTTGTGGTGCTGGGGATTGAACCCAGAGACTCTCTACCAACTCAGCTACATCCACAGCCACACCCCATTCTTAATGGAGGAAATTATCCAGAGCCCGTGCTGGAGGACTCTGAGGGCTTTCCTCCTGGTGGTCCCCTGCTGGCCCGCTGAGACCCCGCTGCCCTGCAGATGCCTGCAGACTTTCCGTGTGGCATGGTTCCCTCACCGCCGTGCTAGGCGAGCGGGCACACTCCCACGCAAGCTCATGGCTGCCGCTCCCGGAGAGGTTTGTTGGAACGCTTGGCTTAGTTTCTCTCCTTGAAGATCAAAATCAAGACAAGCAGGGATTGCAGCTCCTGAGGAAATGGAGAGATGCAGAAAATGGGATCAAAAAGGTCAGAGATGGACCACCTTGCCCTGCGTCCTGGACTGCCCAGGAACTCTGTCCACCTCACATGGGTGCGCCACCCAGCTAGAGGGTCAAGAGCTTCCTGGTGGGTGGTGGCCACCTAGTTTGCAGGTCAGTGCCTTCCAGGTTCGTAAGGGCCACCAGGGTGACCCTTGCTGATGCCCCTGCATTGCTGGGATGGGAAGCATTCACTTGGTATCTAGTTCTGTGACTCAGAAGCAGTTGCTGTAGGGAGAGGGAAGGAGCACTGAGGCAGGAGATGCAGCCCGTACGTCACCTGTACCTCTAGACACTCAGGAAATTAAAGCCGGTATCACCAGCAGGAAGCATGGAAGTGGCACGGAGCTGTGGGACTTTCCTTTGGCAGTCTAACATCGCAATGTCGTGCCAGGCATGCCGTAGAAGTCGGCTGCCAGTGAGTCCCTCTCTCCACGACCCACTTAACATGGATCTGCAAGTGCCTGCTGCCACCATGACCCCTACTTACATCAGGGAACCTGACTCCTTGAGACAGTGGTGCCTAATTACTGCCCAGCGGAGGCAGGTCCCTGAGCCCTGATTCGGCAGAGTTGACATCCGTCAGGGGAATTGCAGGCAAACACGTGTGTGTGTGTGTGTGTGTGTGTGTGCGCGTGTGCGTGTGAAGCCCTGTGTGAGTGTCACGCACTCCAGAGGGTGCCTCTATTCTTGGCCTGTTGGCCTCTGCAGTCTTGTGGCAAAAGCTCGCCTCAGAGTCTCCATTTCAATTTCAGGGTGACTTATAGACGCTTCTGCCGTCTTCCCCCAGGGGAAGCTCTTTGATCCGGAGAGAGAAAGTGCTAGAAGATGTAATGAGTGTTTGTGACTGAGATGAAAACCGTGCTGCTGGCCCCTCTGAGAGGAGCTCGGGAGGACAGATGCCTCACTCTGCAGGAGAACGTGGAGTCCACGGGAGGCACAGGCGGGGGAAGCGTCCCCCGTTCCCAAGTGCAGATTCCTCTTCGGAGCCTCAAGATCCTGAGCAGGGATTTTCTCCACAAATGGCGCAGGAGGGAGGACCCGGAGGTGCTGCGGGCCAGGCCTCGCCGGCAGAACTAAGCCCAGGTTGGGCAGCAGGGACCAGTGGCTGCCCCGGGCAGGATGGGGCTTTGCTGAGGAGCAGGGGTGCAGCCCGGCCCAGGGGAAGGAGCTGTGAGGCGCCCTATCCACAGGGAGGACGGGAAGGTCACACTAATGCTCCCAACCAGGTCATGAGGCCGTAAGTGTGAACATGAGCCATTTGGCAGATGTTCCTGAGTGTCTCAGGTGCTGCAGAATCAGCCACAAGCCGGGACCCCTGCTCTCACACTAGAGGAGGGGACCTGGGGACCTTGGCTGGCACGCACATGCTCCTGGTATCAGTGACGTAGCTCAGACCGCAGCTTCCTCTGTGGAGGAGGAGCAGAGAGGACACACACACGCTCACACACGTATAGCTAACCCATGCAGCACGAGCAGTCATGCATATGCACGTCGATACCTGTGGGTTTATATGTCTGTGTACGTGTGTATGTCCTATTTCTTGTCCGTCCTATTTCCATGGGCTGGGCTATCGTTTAATCATGTGATTTCAGTTTCCTCCACAGAGAAGAAAGTGGGAGACATTCTCATATGTATCACGTCCAACCCGTGTTCCATATGTAGGATCGCACACATGCTGTTTAACACACGTGCATCCTACGTTGTATGTAACGGTGTCACACGATTGTGCCGGGATGCATCCCGCACTCCCGCGGGCTCTTCAGGAGGCGTGCGTGTGCACGCGTATCTGTGCACCGTGCCTTGGTCATTGTGGGTGTGCATCGCTGAAAAGTTGACTTTGAAAGCTGGTCTAATTGGCTTTAGTGGGTGAGTCTTGGGAACGCCAGGGAGGAGAATGGCTCTGGTGATGGAAAAGCAGGCGCAAAGTCCCTGAGGCAGGGAATCCTGCCGGGAGAGAGAGCTGTGGATGGAGGCAGGTTGGAACTGACAGGGGCTGAGGCTGAGTGAGGAGGCCTGCGGACCACACCCAGGGCTGCACCGTGGGTTGGCACAGTCTGAGAGAAGGCAGGCTGGAGCTCTGGGCTGCTCTGCTGGCCCAGCCTGCTGGTCACGAAGGGCCTCAGGTCCTGAACCCCCTCCAAATCTGAAGTAGCTTCCTGCAGCTGCCGTGAGACCGTCTGCAGATTCAGTGGTGTCTAGGCTCTGCAGGTGAGGCGTCCAGCTCCGTGTGGCTGGGCGGAGGAGCTGTGGTCACTCTTCTGGGTGGTCCAGGGGTGTCTGTTGCCTTGAGTCCCCCAGCTCCAAGGTGCCACCTTCGCTGGCCTGCGTCTCCTGCATCACCAGAGCCACTGTGTGCTCTGGCCATTCACCGTTGGTCAGTGACCCTCGCATCTTCCCTGTCCCCTCTTCCACTCTTCAGGGCTGTTGGATGACACTGACCCTCCTGAACGACACAGGGCAGCTGCTGACCTTTGCTTCACCCACCACCCTAACCTGGCTGTGCCACATAACCCCGTGTCCTCTGGGTGTGGTGGGGGGCCGGGACATCTAGGGAGCGGCACCTCAGCAGACCAGGCCTGCTGACCTTCACCAGAGGTTCACCTGGGGGGCTGACACACCTTCTGTGATTCTGACGTGACTCCAGAGCAGAGGGGTCAGGCATGGTCACCGTCTGAGGCCTCCCCAGGGAGTGTCCTCCTCCTCCACACAGACCCCTGTGTCTCTGATCACATGGAGGGAGCATCGGCAGCTCTCGGCCACACCGCCAGCCTGGCAGGTCCACCCCTCTGGTCCTCTGGGTGTCCCCTTCCTCATGATGTGAGGCCCCCCAGTATCTCCTGATCTCTGCCCTGATCGGAAGCGGCCTCTTCCTCCCCTCTCAGCAACGGGAACCTGGAGCCTTCACAGAGACCGCCGCTCGTTCCTGCTCACAATTCCTCCAAGCAGCATCCGGGCCTTGCCGGTCTGCATCCCAAACCTGCAGATTAGAGATGGTGGGTCCCATGGAGGCCTGGTGTGGGCACTTCCAAGCGCTGGGAGTGACCCGTTGGCTCCTTCCAACAGCCTAGTGGACGCCACAGCTGCTGGACGTTCCTCTCCAGGAACCAGAGTCTGCCCCAGTCCCCTCCAGGTCACTTCCTTCCCCTTGTCCCCCAAGCTGGTCAGGCAGGGGACAGTGTGGGCTCTGCTGTCACTGAATGACACTCGGCCTTCTGGAAGGTTTCACATGGTGTGCAGAGCCAATGCCCTGGTCACCCTCTCAGTGCCTACAGTGACCTGCTGACCACCCACAGCACCGCCGCTTCCCACTGAGCTCACTCCCCCCTCCTCTACCAGCCACCCATCATGGGCCTATCTGTCAATCAATCTGTCATCTATCATCTGTCCAGCCATCAATCAGCCACTGTCTACTACCTGCCTCTCATCCACCATGGCTCATCTGTCCGTCTACCAACTCTCCATTCATCACCCATCACCTGTGGTCTATCTGCCTGTCATCTCTTTACCTATCAACTCTCTACCTATCTCCATCACTGACCCATCTGTCTACCACCTGCCTGTCATCTATCTGCCTCTCACCTCCCTGTCTGTCTCCTTTGCTAGTAACGCAGTCGGCAGGGACAGCCACCTGTGACCCACAGGTAGGACATACTCCAGTGCACTCCCCAACCTGGGTCACTCTAGGGAATCAGAGAAGACGTTCTTAGTGACTCCTGATATAAACCCGCCTTAGCCTGGGCCACCCAGGATGTGCACTGTCTATGGACAGCCAGGGAGGCCTGCCTGGTGGACAGCAGAGGGTCTGATGGGGGACCTGGCAGGTGCGGAACCTCAGCAGCAGACTCGATGCGTCTTCTGTGGTCATGGACCCTCATGAACCCCACTGCGGCATCTCGCTGAGGAGGAGCCTGAGTGTAATGCTGTTCAAATGAGCAGGACCCCCAAGGACCGACCTAGAGGGGACACGGCTGGGCTCTGGAGGCCCAGGCGGCACACAGAGCCGTGAGGTTCTGAGGAAGTGCTGCGTCCGGGACCCTGGGATGCGGTGATTTCTAAGGTCCAGCCTCACCGATGACGCGAAGGCGCTCATTGGCAGGTTTGTGCTTGTTGTGCTGTGTATTAGGATGACACATCCCTGCAACCCAACCAGATGTGTTTTCTTAGGACCAGACTATATTCAAAAAGCAGCTGGTGTGAAGAAGGGGTTTAAAAAAGCAAGGTCGTAAACAAAACCCCAGGTGCCGCATGGACGAGGTGACATGTATTTAGGCCACACAGGAGCCACCAGAAGGTACTGCTTGGCCACGTGACTTCGTTAGTGGAGGCTCTTGCCTCCAGTGGGAAGGACAGGGGCCTCCGTGGGAAGCATGGGAGGCTTGGTTACACGCCAGGTAGAGTTGGCTCACAGGAAAGGGAGGGCAGGGTCCAGGTACCACAGCATGGCCCTGCGGCTCCTGGGAGGACGGCAATGGAAGCTGCCCCCTTACCAGGTGCACATGCAGTGGCCCTGGCCTCTGCCCGGGGCTCAGGTGGGCAGCCTGGGGGGGTTCTGGTGTTGGGGCTTGGGCTCCCACCTGGGGCCTGGCACTCGCTGTGCCCACTCTGCCCTGAGCTCCACCCCTGCTGTGCTAACTGGTAAGGAACATGTAAGTGACAATATGCAGACGTGGGCTCCGGCCCTTCCCTGTCCTTTCCTGCTGTGCACCCCACCCGGGCACCCTCGGCCAGCCCTCCCAGCCTCTTTGGCCCTGGGCTCTGGCCTGGTACCAGAGTGTGGATTTGTCAGGCTGAGGTTTGCTGCTGCAACGAGCAGCCCTTCCCACTATTTGGTGTATCCTGACAATAGGAAGCGGCTTCTCTCTTGCTTGGCAGACCAGCACCTGCAGTCCCCACCTTCTTCCACACGACGATGCAGGGGTCAGGTTCCTCTGCATGGGTGTCATTGTGTCCCCTGGACTCTGCTGCAGCCAGCTAGGGGAGTTGGGAGAGGGAGGAAGTCACATGTGGGGTTCCGTGGCCAGGCCTGAGGGTGGCACGCTCTGCTCGCATCCCCGTGGCTGGAACGCGCCTGGTCTTGCTTCCCTGGGAGGGAGAGACTGGAGAGTGGAGAGCAGGAGCCCGGAGCAGCAGACGGTTCACTCTAACATGTGCCTCGTCACTCCTTATGAATCATGTTCTTGGCTTATGATCTCCCTCGTTTTATAATATGCGAAATACCAAGCATGTATTAAGAATTTAGTTTTTACTTTAGTTTTATGAATTCTGAACACTCATACAATATTAGTATCATACAAAATTCACTCTGAATAAATGAAATTGTCTGTCCTCGCACGGGGGTTGCAATGGCCATTGTGATTTAGTGAGTTGTGGTAAGAGCATTACTTCCCATCCGGTGGCTGTTCTGGTCCTGGCACGGTTCTGCATAACAGATGAGGACACTGAGGTTCAGAGAGGTCAAGGATGAGCCCAAGATTGAACCCAGGCAGTGTGGCTCAGGAGCAGGTCAAGGACACTTTTGATGAGCCAGGAGATAAGGAAGGGCAGCCAGGGGGTGGGGCAGTGAAAACAGTCTGCCTGCAGGATGGGGGGTGGGGAAGCTCAAGGCCCCTTGTCCTCAGAGGATGTCTGGACCCCTTTCCACTGGGGCTCACCTGAGCCAGGTGACTGGGACAGTGGACACCCTGCCCAGCAGAGGCAGAGAAGGAGGCATGGCTGAGCTCCTGCAGAGTGAACTTGAGGGACAAGGCTTAAACTGGAGATGAACTGGGGAGCCTTTGGCTACCCACATCTTAAGTTCACAAGACTTCTGCATATTCCACAGGTGAGCAGGTGACAACCCCATCCTCTTGGGCGGAGGCCCCCACGGAGCAGCCAGCGGCTCCTGCAGAAGGCTCGGGCACATTCCAAACCTCGCAGCTCTGCAGCAGCAGACCAGCAGCTCAGGGCCAGGGCCTGCAGCTCCAGGGCAGCTCCTGGGTGGGTCAGAGGAGTTCTGGTTGAGGCAGCTCAATGGAGAGGTTTTCCAGAGGCTGTCAGTGACACAACCTCTCAAAACCAAGACAGTTTCCGTAGGTCTGTGTGCACCAGACCTCAGAGCAAAGTGGCTTCAATTCAGAGGTGAAGAAACATGGATGATGGGTAGAGGCTAGAGAGATGATGGGCCAGAGTGATGGGTAGGTAATAGAGGACAGGCGGACACAGACAGAGACCCTAGACAGTACACAAGGAGGCAGGTCATCAGGTGCACAGTAGGTAAGTAGATGACAGGTGACAGACAGGTTTCCATGCAGAGGTAGACTTCAAGCACTCCCGAGGACAGCAGCCAGGTTACAATAGCCGGCTGAGGACAATGGAGATGCTGAGTTTTCTGCTTTTGGGGGTGGGACTCATCTTCTGCGCGGACACACGAATCTTGTGTCCACTTGCTTCACATTTTGATTCGTTTCATTTTGTATTCAGGAGTCCTCTGGGGTTGGAGGCGGACTCTTTGCCCTGTCCTCCCCGCTCTGGCGAGGACAGTAAACAACCTTAGAAATGCTTTCCACAGGTCAGCGGTGCTCGCTGCCCTGGACGGCCTGCCGGCCTCCTGTCCGCTTCCGCGCCGCAGCACAAATGGGCCCTGGAGCTTCCCGCCTCAGAGGCAAGGTGGGAATTCTGTGCTCCAAGTTCAGCTTCGAGTTCAATTCAGAGAATTTGCAGAAATTTAAAAAACAAATAGGTTCAGGCCAGGTTCAACCCGGCTCGGGTTAATTGGCTTCAGACTTGAAATTCAGCGCCATGATTCCCACCTAGGTTCGGTTTGGTTTGTCTAGCAAATTAGTCCCATCTCTGCTCAGGTGGGCCTCGGCGGGCCAGCTCAGGCCAGCAATTCCCAGCCTCAGAGCTTGAAGCAGAGACACACTCCTCCCCGCCTGCCCCAGGCTCCCGTCCTGGGTCCCGCCTGTGCCCTATCATGTTTCTGAGGATTGCGTAGGAAAGACAAGGCGTGCCCCATCCGGTCAGTGTCCTGGACATCAGGGGCTGGAGGGACAGGAGGAGCAGGGAGCTAGGGAGAGAGCAGCCCGGGCACCAGAAGGCAGGTCCTACCTTCTCAGAGTGGCCTGTGCACAAGGCCAGCGACCCAGCCTCCCGCTGCCGCAGCCATGGAAAGCCAGGATGCAGCAAGGGCTGCTCCCCGGCTGGACCCACCACACCCGCCCCTGGCCCGGCCAGGCCAGTACAGGAGCCCACCTGCACAGCCAGCAGCCCCAGGCCACTGCCACCTGCCTATGGCCCCAAACACCCAGCCCCTGCAGCCGGCGCCCTTCATACACTGCCCGCACAGAGGGCCGCAGCAGGTGGGAAGAGGACATGGACCCTCGTCTTCCATTCACACACACGTGGGCGCTCTGGATACCTGACTGATATCTGGGCCTGATGTTCAGCATTTGTCAGGGAAAGAAAATTCTGGAGCCAGAGGCAAGAGGAAAGGGCAGTGTGCACTACCCTCTCCTCCCCGCTGCCCACCTGGCCCGCTCTGCTGGCCTCTCTGAGATTCTGCCTGGCAGGGCAGGGGACTCTGGCAACAGGAGCCGGGGGCTCACCTCCCTGAGCTCCACGGGGCTGTGCAGAAGGGGCACCCGGCTTTCCCGGCCTGGCTTTGTGTGCTTGCTCATAACAGATGCGGTCACGGAAAAATCGCCTCCTGCGAAAGAAAAGTGACGGCCTCAGCTGGCTGAGAAGGGACGGCGGACCTGGCCTCGGCTTCGGCCAGACACCAGAGTGCTGGGTCTCTGCTGAACCAACAGCACATCCCACCCAGGGGGTGGCCGCCACTCGGCTCCAAGAATCGTCCCTGTGGCCAGACTCTGTCCCAGTGCTGCCAGAGGAACGGACTCCTCAAGAGAGACCAGAAACCCAGATGTTCACGCAAAATCTTCCACCTTCCAAACGATGGCAGCAAGGTCATGTTTAAAAAATAACTTAATTAAAGAGGTCTCGTGGCCGTCGACCTCCGACCTCGACTTTAGACAAGCTAGCCAAGTTCCTTCTAAAAGAGACGGACGTGCTCACGGGTACAGGTCAGGGAGTCTCTCTCTTGGAGACAGGACAGTGCCCCAATTCATGTAAGATGCGCCCTTTGGCTACCGTGAGCTTCGGCTAGAGCTGAGGGATGGGGAGCAGCGGAGAGGTGGCCCTCCACCCTGCAGGAAGGGGTGCCACGTCCTCTGACATCAAGGACACGTCGATAGGCCTGGCTGAACGTTACAACGGCTGTTCCAAATCAACTGGGCCTCCTGGTGGCCACCTCCCACACTGACCCTGCCTCAGCTGTGCCACCAGCCCTGTCCAGGGGTTGCCAACAAACAGATGAAGCCCAAGGTCTGACACGTGAGTGCAGGGGCTTGATCTTGGGGCTCTTAGATGACTGGCCTGTGAAGAAGCCCACTGTCACCCTGAGAGGTGAGGCCCAGCCCCGCGCCACGCTGCATCTACCTACCCTGGAGTGAGCGCCCAGGAGCCAGCAGCAGAGCTTCCCGGTGGGTGGAGCTGCTGGGCCCCGGGTGACTCCTTCCCCAGCGTGGGAAGGCCACACGGAGGCAGTTCAGTCCCCTTCAGTGATGGCACCTTCTACCTGGCACTTCGGCTGGCTTGCAGAACCCAGGTATGTGGTCGTTCTAGATGCTTCTGTGAAGGTGTCTCCTTAGATGACGTTCACATTTGAATCCGCAGCTTTGGGCCAACGCCGCTCCTCCTAGAGGCAGGAGGCAGTCCACATGCTCTTCTGCAGGAGCCGGGAAGCAGAGATGAGGGAAGAGGACGTGTTTCAGAGACCCGGCAGGTGCCGTCTGCAGGCTCTGGTGGCTGACCAGGTGCTGGGAGTGGAGGAGGAGGAGGAAGAGGAGGAAGAGGAGGAGGAATGTCAACGGCATCAGAAATTCCGACTTGGGGGACAGGATGGGAAAATAGTCCCTTCCATGTAGTAAGAAAAGGCACAAGGGGAGGGGAGAGCTCAGTCTTTTTGGACGAGGGAGAGGCAGCCCCCTCCCCCAAATCTCCATCTCTTCTCCTGGGTCCATGATCTCCACCACATCCTGTCCTCCTTCATTTGAAACCCTCTCAGTCTTCTCACCCCATAAAAAGAAGGAGAAGGAACAGGGCGAGAAGAAGGAGGAGGAGGAGGAGGAGGAGGAGGAGGAGGAGGAGGAGGAGGAGGAGGAGGAGGAGGAGGAACAGGAAGAGGAGGAGGAGGAGGAAGAGGAGGAAGAAGAAGAAGAGAAAAGAAAAGAAACCATAGTCCTCCCCATAACCTGAAGGCCAGCATCACCTGGGTCCTCCCCAACCCAGGCTCCTGGCCATTCCAGCTGTGCTGGCCTCTCTGTGTCTTCCACATGCCAAAGCCTGATGAGCGGGGGGACAGTGGAGGGACTGGGACTCTGCCCCCCTGTTTCTGTCTGCAGTGCTTGACCCCTGCCTGTGGAAGTGGCCTGCTCGCCCATCCTCGTGGCCCCACCTCAGCTCAGGTGTGGTGGGTGTGTGGCTGTAACTCCTGTCCTCAAGCAGGCCAGAGTGTCCTAGGGTTCCAGCAGTAGCCAGAGAGGGCCCAGGGCATGGAGCTCTGCCACCTCTGCTGGGTCACGTCTGCTGATGGCCCCTGGCCAACGCCAGACACCTGACCAAACCCGAGGTCAAGGCGGGAGACACAGAATCAGCCTCAGGGTCGGGAGGTCAGGGATGCCTCCTGCCATTGTGAATGCACGTGCCAGTGCCTGGGGACCATCCGGGGCCGTGTTCACAGCCAGTCACGCCATGCAAGCTGGGATTTGTAGAAGCCACTTACCGGGTTTTCAGCAACAGTGTGGACGGCAGCCATTCTTCCCCCTGTTCAAGTCTTGCTTATCTGTCACCTGAAACCGGCCTCTGCCCTTCATCTGACTTAACACCTGACGAGCTTCTCACGTCACTCTCAGTCCCCTACGGGATCGATTCCAGACGGTTTATCATTTTCCATGCAGGATGTAATTTACCTATTATACCGCTTGTCCCCAGCTCTCGCGCATCTCGGTAGAACTCACACCTCTGAGGTGGCGGCCTGCGCTGGGGATACTGGCTGATGAGGCCCCGTGGGGTGCTCACGTAGCCCCTGCACGTGGGTATTTCAATGAATGAATGTGTCGGCTGCGGGATTCACAAGTAAGAATGAGATAGTCCCACCTGCAATCCCACTGGAGGTATTTGACATCATTTTGTCATTTTTTCCTTTTTTCCCATCAATTCCTCGTCGCCTGAAACTTGAGCCTCTCCAGTTCCTCCAGCGTGCTTGGCAGGGGATGCCCAGATGGCAGCTTCAGTTCACAGGCTAAACACACCTCAGCGCTGGCAAAACACTGCTCCTGGCGGCTGTGGCTGGCCAGGCCCACCATGCCTGTCAAGGGACGTGGTTGTGCTCCTGAGCTGCTCATCACTGAGCAGTGAAGGCTTCCACTGTTGGCTGCCCTGGGTGACCGGGTGACCAATAGTAAGACATGTGACATTCTCTCAGAGGCCGTGGCAGAAGTCTCAAAGTGGGTTCTAATTCTCTGTAATCGAGAGAAACGTGTTCTCTGCCGAGTTGCATGGTGGAGAGTCATCAAAGCAAAGTGCCGGAGGCTGTCCCATCCGGGAGGCAAGGACCGCTCTCTGGAGCAGGGATGGGGAGGCCGTGTTCCTGGGGTTCTGGCCTCTCCTCCCAAGGCCCGTCGCTTCCATGGCCATGGCCAGTTGGAGGGAAGGTATCCTGAGATGCCTGGGGTCAATACTCTGGGTCCCAAAGACCAGCTTTGGCAGCCCAAGGTGGCTGCTTCTCCCTGTTCTTCTACAAAACAATCACATCCTCCATTCAGAACAGGGGAGTAGAGTCACGCTGAGTGTGAATTTGTCATGGGAACCCACTGCCTATGTGATCTTAAGGGGATGTACTTTCAGAGAGGCAAGGATCAACAAGGGACAGGTCTCACCTGCCACTTGCATGCCACCTGGGCACTGGCCAGAAAGAAGCCAGAGTCAGCTCTCCCCTGGCCATGTCCCTTCCCAGATGCCCTTGGTGCAGAACAACCATTTGGGGATGGCTAGGTTTGTACCAAGTGATCCCGAGCATGAACCCTCTCCAAGGATCCCATGTTCCCCAATGGAACCGACCAAGCCCCTGGCTGGGGGACGAGCAGGACTGCACTGGACCTATGGAGACAGTGCAGCTTCAGCATGAGCCATCCCATGGAGCCTGTCAGAGTGACAGGGACTCTGAAAGAGCCAGTTGTAAGAGTTGCCTTACATCCTGACTCCTCTATGAGATTCACCTCTTCTCCACCCAGAAGTGTGTTGGGCATGAGAAGAATACATCTCGAACCTGAAGACTGGCCATCACTGATCAACAGGGACATGCAGACCACCCCAGTGAGAGCAGCTGCCATCAGAAAGACAGACACAAGAGCCAGTGAGGACATGGGGAAAGGTTCTGGCACGCCCATGTCAGTTCATACGCTCACTATGCAAACAGGGTGGAGCTTCCCACAGTTAAACCTGGAACTTATGTGCAGGTTGTCAATCCCCCCACTCCGTAGAAATCCCAGGAAGTGAGGTCAGCGTGTCCAGGAGGCACCTGGTCGCCTAGGTTCCCCGCAGCACTAACCACAGCAGGCAAGAGATAGGGCAGCCGAATGCCCATCAGCTGGTGAATGCAAAGGGCAACCGTGGTACACATCCACCAGGGAGCACCAGCCAGCCACACCCGCAGGTAGGAGCCTGCCCTGCACAGAGAGGGTGGACTTGACGGAGGTTAGGCTCTCGGGAAAGCAAGCACAGGAAGCTTACTCATGGTCTGGCTCCCACGAGGGATCTAAATGATCGACTCACAGAGAGCAGAATGGTGGCTACAGGGCTGGAGTGGGGGAACCCCCCGAGACCCACGCTGGGGGGAGGGAGTTCAAGAGTCTCTTGATCAGTGCAGCAGCTGCAGTTAATAATGTGCTGCTTGTTTGAAAATCACTAAGAGAAAGCCTTTCAAGTGTTCTCATCACACACAAAAAAATAAAAATAAAAAACTAATGAATTTAAAAATCAGTGTAAAAAGAAGAGAGCTAGGGAAACCAGTGACAAGAAGCATGGTGGACCCAGCCACAGCCTTTGCCACAGAGAAGGATTTGGGAAGCCAGTCCGGAGCAGCAGGAAGACGGCATTGCCTTACGATGACCTCACTCACCCAGCACCCTGCCTACGCCCACGTGACTTCTCACAGATTCCCGCCACTCAGAAACACTTGCATGGCGGATAAAGGAACTGACGTGCACACTGTCAAATGGCATTGCCACATGAGCAACGATGGGGTGGCATCTGAACCTGGCTGTTGACACCAAGCCCTGTGCTCCTCTTGCTCCAACAAGGAGGAGAGTCATTACTTCATAAGGCCCAGATGTGACTCTACACTAGTTTTTACTAAAATGCATTTATATGTATTTCCCTCTTGGTTTGAGCCACGACTTAAAATTACTCCAGAGTGCAGGTATTATGGAGATGGTCTTGCCTTTCTTCAGGACACCTGAAAAACAAAACAAAAAAAAATGACAAAGAAATTACGACTTTTCTTCCTGTCCTCAGCAATGCAGACTGTAGAAAGAGCTGAGCATTTGAGAGAGTGGACAGTCCATGAGGGAGCAGTTACAGCTCCCTCCTAAAGAGCCAATCAGTGCATTCGTCATTGTGGACACTCGTAAAAATGATCATGGGCATTTGTGTCTCAGTTCCAAAATGGGAAGTGATAGTCTATGAATTAGCTGCAAAAGTGATATGATCGAGATGAAGCAATCCCAGAGGAAATTGAGACTTCGGGAAGGACGTGACAGAATTGAATAGCAGCATAAATATAAATCATAAAAAAGATGGGCTTAATGTAAAATACGAGTCCAGAGCTGAAGGTGCTAAAAAGACCATCTACTCATCAGATGAAGAGTCCCTCAGGCTGGAAAGCTTTGGTGAGAAAAATCCAGGCTCCTAACAAAAAGAGCCAGCTGATAAAGGCTGTTTCAGTTGATATGAGAAATAACCTATCAGCTGGGAACATCGTGGTTTGTGAATTTTAGGTGCAATACAAGAAATACATCTGGGAGCAAAAAGTATCATGCCCTTCATTTTTCTTGAAACAGTCCATTTCGAAGACTCGTTGGAGCCACTTCTGATTAATCTACCCACAAGTCTATGCTGGGCTCATTTGCTCACACCCCACGCTGCCATCCACACCCATGTCTGGTGGTGAATCAGTTGCTACTGCGAGGAGCTCATCTTTTATTTATTCACAGTTTGCATATGGCAAGAGCTTTGGGAGCAGCTTCCCTCTTTGCCTCACCCCTGACCTGGAAGGAACAGCTCTAAATGAGAAAGGGCTTAGGAGAATTCATGATTATTCATGGAGAAGTCAGACCACCATGGACCCAATTAAGAACTGGCTGTGGTCCAGCATGGCGCCCTAAAGTCTGCACATGAGCACCCCGTGGCAAGCAGGAGGATCGTAGGTGGTAAATAGATCTTCCCGAGATACAATATTTGGGTATTTATTCAATGTGTTAAAAATATAAGTAACACATCAAAACTAGGATTGCAAATATTTGCCTTTAGAAGGAGGTTAAGGGTATTTTTGTTAAAAAAAAAAAAAGTAATAGCAGAACTTGTAAGGTGTTGAGACACATGGCCAGCAGAACAAGAACGTGGTATATATTGGTGACTAACCTGAAAAGTCTTGTGGCTGAAAACACTTTCCTTCATTCAACAAGTGTTTCTGGAAACCTTTCGAGGTGGATCCTACATCTAGACAATAGAAATGCAGAAGTAAATAAAAATAGATGAATAGCTCTTCTCATTGTGTTCTAAGAGGTGGACATGTCATTCAGGATAGTATCAGATGACAACATAAGAACAGATCAATAAAATAGATTATAATCCAATCTGCATAACGTCAAGTTCAGACATTGGTAGTTCTAGACATAGCTATGTTGCCGCTCCATGCTGTCAGGGCTGCAGGCTGGTTTCCCAGACAATCCTTTGATTTTGTACTCACAACATTCTCCTATCATCATGTCTCACAAGTATGTTCCTTCCTGGCCACAGAGAGACAATACATTCAAAACTCTTGGTGCATAATGAAGTGTAGGATGATCATACTCTCAGCAGTTCTCTGAGTACCACAACTCTGAGACCAGCATCTCCTGAGAAACTGATAGTGATACGAATTCTTGTACCCCTCCCATAGCCACTGAATCAAAATCTCTCGGACTGAGGCCCAGCAATCTGTGTTGTAACAAGCCCTTAGATGACTCATTTATGTGCTGAACTTTATATAAACCACTACTTTAAGAAAATTCTATTTGGATGAAGAGCAACCAGGTTTCAGCAAAGATGAATTTGAAATGTAGATTGCCAGTATGACACAAAGCAGAGTTGAGAGCTGGGGTCCTGGCTCCTCTCTTGGCCACAATCTGTTGATTCACTTCAATGGTGATGGGAGTGGGCATGGTTTGAGAAGAGGTTCAGATAGTTTGGTGGGTCTCAAACCAACAGCAATTCCCCACTTGGGACATTAGCAATATCTGTGATCTTTTGGGGTTGTCTCCAAAGCAGGTCATGCCACCAGTATCTGGAAGGTAAAGGACTAGGGAGGGGCTAAATAGCCTTTGATATAGAGGACAGTCCCCAGCCCAACATGTCCACAGGACTGGAGGACATGGGGGTTAGATGAGCTGGAAGGTACAGCTCAGCTCTGGGAGTCCCACACAGAGAGCCCAGAGAGCCTGGGAAAGGATCAGTAGTTTCCAGGGGTGAGAACAGAGTGGCTGCTGACTGGCTTGGGCTTCTGTGTGGTCTGGTGAAAATCACGCAGTGGTGATGGCTACAGAACTCCTCCGATGCTCACACTCGCCATGTACACTTCCACATGGTGATTTTTATGGAGGTGGATTGCAAGTCAATAAATCTTTAAGTGGTAAAACAAAAACAAAGAGTTGGATTGAGGAGCTGAGCAGATGCTCTTTAATGGAAACCGCTGTCTCAGAAAAGCTGGGCTCATACTGAGTTTGTTCCACCAGGGAACACGTTTTCCAGGAATAATCAAGGTTTTCCTCCTACTCACTCTGAATCCATCATTGTATCACAGTGAATGCAGCTGTAATGTCCACCTTTTTCAAGAAACCTTGATTATTTTGGAGACCACTCAGAGCAGAGGAAAAAAACTTAATTTCAACCTCTTTCTTCAGGAGGGCTCGCTCCTTCCACCCACAAACACTTGAGGAGCAGTGGCCCCATGCTGCCTCTTCTGCTTAACCCGCTCTCCCCCAGTCTCTGGGTAAAGGCTAGTTCTGTGCACTTCAGAGAGCTCTCTACTGAGAACATAGCCCAGGGCCTCAGCCAGCTCTCAGAGCGCAATCTGCATTTGAACTCTAAATTAGACTACTTCAGTGTTTAAGAGACGTGAGCCTGTAGATGTGTTGGACCCAGTGTTGTGCGAAGTGGGTGGAAATAAATTCCACAATGTCTGAGGTATGTGTGAGGAAGCGGGCTTCCATGGGGGAAGGCGTGAAGTGAGAGGAGTGGTGACCCTTCACCGCTGCAGGGAGATGTGCTGGACCAGCCACGGGCTGCTGGTGCCAAGGGATACCAGCTCCCAGGTGGATGCCGCAGGTGTGAAAGCAACCTGCCTCTTGGTAGACAGGTGGGCTGCCTGGGCACAGCAGTATGGTCTTAGACGCCAGGAGCTGTCTGGGGAAGTTGTCAGCCCAGTAACTAGAGACATAGGTAAAGAGGAAGCAGCTGCCCCTCCTACCAGGGCCAGCCAGCGCTGAGCTCCAGTGTGGTGTCCCTGCTGGAGATGGCGAGCCCACTGCTCCAGCCAAGCTGGTGTCCAGGAGGCCGTGGAGTTCCTGAGGTCAGCTCACTCCCCATCAGCTCAGGCGTGGTCTCTGAGATGAGCAAGCTCGGAAGCCAGCACTCTCTCTGGAGTTGAGAGCTGTAAAACAAAAAAGAAAAATAGGGACCCTTGTGCATCCTGGAAAGGCCTGGAAGTTTGTGTGCTGGGAATCACAGACCTCAGGTCAGGCTCCATATTCTACCCAGAGCACATGAATTTCTGTTTTTGCCTCTGTGTTTTAGTAATCAGGTGACACGGGCCCATGCACAGTGTGTCCACGTTGAACTAGTTGCCAATATTTAAGCACTTGACCTTCACTTGAGGTCTAGAACCTGCTGCTGGAGCCACACAGCAGTGGAGCCCAAATACTTCTGTTCTGTGGCCAGCAGGGGCCTCCACTCTGCACTGTGGCCAGCTGTCCCCAGGGAGCCTGAACCCTGCATCCGTGAGTTAAGACCCCCAGTGGGGCAAACCCTTTTGCCCGGAGGCCATCACTTCTCTTCCCTTCTAGGTCCCGTTGCCATCTCCACCAGGGGGCCAGCGCAGGGGTAGTTCTCGTTCTTGCCCCCCACAGTTCCTCTCCCCTCTTGGGCAACACCTGGAGCTGAGTTAACAGAGGCCCCAGGAGCTGTGGGAGGCCACAGGCTCCCTGTCCCGTACAGGCCCTTCTCCTTCCCGCTCTCTTCCGTGTGCACCTGCACTCTCCCCGGTCTTGCGTCCCAACCTCCCCTCTCATCTCCTTTCCCATCCTGCACACTCCACCATCCCTCCTCAGGAGTGTCCGCCCCAGACAGAATCAGGTTCTGATTTGTTCCAGATTCAGAGAGACAGGAAAGAGGACGGCCCTTTCAGACAGCACGTCCCTCCAGCCGCTCCCGGCTCTGCACCGACTTTCCATGGCTTGGCCCCTTGAATTGCCCCCGGCACTCCTGGGTCCCTTCTGCCCCACTGTCACCCAGTCACAGCCCTCAGTGGCTGTCCATCACCAAGTCGGCGCTGCTTGGTGGCCGCAGAGCCACGCTCTCACTGGAGAGCCAGTGGTCCCTCTTCTAGTACATCTCACTTGAACTCAGTGGCACTTGACCAAGTTTGTCCCTCTTATTCTCTAGAAACTTCTTTCCTGAAATTGCACACAACATGGTGCATTTTCCTCTAACGGCTCCTTCACAGTGGCCCATCCACGGGTGGAAGACAGGAGTTCCCGATGCTTCTTCCTTCTGCTACCTCGCTTCTCCGAGGGCCCCTCATTCCAAGGGATTTCACACATTTGCATAGATTCAACTTCCTCCTCGATACCATCTCAGGCCAAGTGACAATTCCCTAATAGGAAATTCCAATCACTTTTATATCCTGAGCCTCGATTGTCTATGCCTGATAGCAGCTTGGAGACCATGTACCTACATTCAAGATGTCCAAAGCCACAGGTGTTCTTATTCCTTAAAACCTACTTGCCTACCTGTGTCTTCCAATTCAAAAGCAAGGAACCATTCTTTTTTAAAAAAAAAAAAATGTGTTCACTAGGGGATTATAATTATTATTCAATAGTGGGGTTCACTTTGACATGATCTCATATGCGTGGAATACAATCGACTCCATTTCAGACCCCAGGCTTCCTCTCTTCCTCCACTCTCCCTCCACATTCTCCTTCCTTGACTCTCCTGGTGTTCATTTTATTTATTAATTGTTTTTTAAATTGGTGCTTTAGAGATGCACGTAAAGGTGGAATTCCCTGCAGCATGTCATACACGCACGTGACCTAATGTGGACAATTGCACTCCACGGTTCTCGTCCTTCCCCCTCAATCCCCTCCCTCTGCTCCACTGATGTCCCTTCTATTTTCCTGGGATTCTCCCTTCTCTCCCCTTATTTCTTTCTAGCTTCCTCATTTGAGAGAAAACATCTGACCCTTGACTTTGAGTCTGGCTTATGACTGGTGCTCTCCAGTCCCTTCCATTCACCAGTGAAAGCCATCGTTTCATCCCTCTTTATGGCTGAGAAGAGCTTCACCATGCGTATCTGCATCTTCCTTATCCATTCCTCTTTTGGTGGATACCTAGGTTGGTTCAGCACTTGGTTTTTGTGAATTGAGTTGCTATAAGCAACCAAGTGGCTGCATCCTTACAGTTTGCTGATTTTAGATCTTTTGTAGAAATACCAAGGAGCAGAATGCAAATTACATAATAAATAAGTGGGCAAAAGGACTACACAGACGTTTCTCAAAAGAAAAAATGGTCAAAAAAAAATCCATTTGTGTTCAACATTGCTAGCAATCAGGGAAATGCAAATGGAAACGACATTGAGATTTCATCTCACTCCAGTTAGAATGGCAATTATCAAGAACACAGGTAATAGAAAATGCTGGTGAGGATGTGGGGGGAAAGGTACACTCATCCATTGGCTGGACTACAAATTAGTGCAACCACTCTGGAAAGCAGTATGGAGGTTCCTGAGAGGAGTAGGAATGCAACCTCCACATGACCCAGCTAACCCGCTCCTTGGTACTTATCCATTAGGAACCATTCTTGATGCGTTCCACTTTTTAATTTTTCCTCCTACTGCCTGCCGTAGACACTCATGCTCATGCGGACAGTTGATAATGAAGTCCCCACATGTGGCTCACTCCTCCTACCCTTTCTACCTCTGTTCTAAGCCACCATCTCCAGCCAGGTGAATGTCTCTGGTGCTCCCTGGGGAATTTGTTGGTCTCCAGTTACCCTTTTCAGACCATCCTCCACTCTGACTTTTCCCCCAAATTTCAAGCCTCGTCCAGTGCTCTCCCAGTCCTGTGAGGAGCTGAAGGACCCTGCCCTTGCTACCCACACCCCAGCAAATTCTACTTCTCCAGCCAGTGAACTCTGCTTCCAGCTTCCCCTCCCACCCAGGACCCCGTTCCCTGCGAGATGATATCCAGCCATACAGCAGGTACTTCGACAGCTGCAGAGGAAAAGCCATGAAATTATATACCATGCATTTAAATCCAAGATTAATTATGATTATCTGAGAAAGTACATTATGTTCTTAATAATCATTACCATTTAATAGTGAGGCAGGCATTACGACAACCAGATGGTTTGGGGTTTTATTTTCAGCTAACATCCCGTTTTTAGGGTGGAATTCGTATCTGCCAATGTATATTTATAAACCCCGTATGTTTCATGTGTATTTTTCGGTAGCTGTGGTTTCTATTGTTTTGGCTTTACATAGTCCCAATTCATAAAAATGCCATGCTTAACACAGATTAACTGAACTGCAAAAACTGGTGATGAAAACGGCATGTCTAGACCGATGGCGTGAACGCCATGGCAGACCAATCTCAAGTGTGCCCCGGGGCACATGGGGCCAGGAATGGAGAGAGGGGTGGTTAGGAAGGTGAACGACGACAGCCCCACATTGGATTTCATCAAATTGACCGAAAACCATGGAAAGGTCAGTAGCATTTCAGAGGAAGCCCAGCTCCCGCAGCAAGAGCCAAGCAAGGCCTTCCGCACCAAACCCAGGTCACCGGGAAGGTAAGAACACAGCTGCATCCTTGAGGTCACGATGCATGTGCACCCTCCATCCCAAGAGAGGGCACCGCTGGAGTCAGAAGCCTGCAAGCTCAGGTACGAGCGGAATGTCCTGCGCTGGAGGGGGGTGTCTCAGAGTCGGTGAGCTCGGCCTCGGTGAGCTCCTGAGCAGACACTCCATTGGGGAAGGCCATTGCTCCCATCTGCATGTTCCAGCAAATGCCTTGTCCTGCAGTGCAAGGCACCCTTGTGTGTATGCTTTGTGCAAAACGGCTCCGTTGCATACATGCATTGTGTGTGCATGAGGAAGAGACGCGGATGGCCCGCGATCTGCTCTTTATCTTGTGGTCAGTGATGTGTGTCCTGCTCTTGGAAAGAGTGAATGTGCTCACAGGCGTCCTGAGAATGGGTCTGTTCAGCAGGGGGACAGAGACATGGGGAGCACTTAGATAACTCTGAGACGGCAGTTGCAATCAAAGCCACCAGAATGCTCTGGATCTGGGGACATTCCAAACATCCCGAGTTGTTAGAGCCAACAAGCTCTAGCCGCCTTCTCTAATGAGTCTAAGTTAAAAATACAAAGAAAGTACGAGAAAAGAACCAAGTGGGGGAGGAAGATGGCTTAGGGCGCCAGCCAGCTCTCGCGGAGCCAGATATGGGTGCCGTGGGCAAGTATCGCCAACAGGAGGAACCCGCTTTTAAGTATCATTATTCCGAAGTTTTAAAGTTTATGTTTTATTTATGAATCCATGACTTGCATCCAATCAGCAAACACCCACTAAATGATCTGAGGGTGCCGGTGTCAAACAGCACCCAAAGCAAGGTGCATGAAAGATGTTTCACGCCACCCTGTCAATCACGCACCCTGCTGGGTGCTCTGGAGTGAATACTTGTTGATTTCATGAATAAACCAATGTCATCTCATCACAGCCCCCTAATATAAATTGCAAAATTCACAAGAATCATCCACATTTTCTAGTTTCTAGTGGAGGCAGCAGTGCTTAATGGGAATGGCCATGGGGTCCCTGCTTCCTGGCCTCTCCTCCCCGCCTCCCCCCTCTCTCTCTGCCTGCTCCACAGAGCCAGTCCACAGAGCTCCCTTATCTCTCCCTCAGCCTCCTTTGAACCACCTGGTATCTCAGTGTGGCCTGAGGACCTCTGTCCTCCTACCAAGCTGCCAAAGACTAGGTGACACCTCTAAATTTAAATATAAGGCTAATCGTGATGTCCACAGAAGATTTTGACATGAAAGCGTAATCAGGAACGGAATCCCTGGTGGTGGGATGCTTTGCATTTGCTGTCCAGTGTGAAACGCTTCAAGAAATTGGCCCACGTCATTGGGCCCCAGAACACTGTGGGTGGGAGGAATTGGGGCGCAGAGCTCTCCCCCACCCTCCCAGCAGAGCCTGGAGTGCTGACATTCACTGTGCCCAGAGAACCTGACCCAGCCACCCAGCTTTTATTTGCTTCAGGTGTTCAGGCGGCAGCCTCTGATCCCGCCGCTCACAGCCTCAAGGTCTCGGGAGCAAGAGCACCCTTACATCCATGCTTGGTGAGCCCCAGGCCTCCCAGTGGCCCACACGCAGGTGCCTCTCAAGGGCACCTACTGTGTTCCTTTGTGCCAGGCACACAGCTGCGTGCCAAGTGGGCACAGTGTGCACAGACCTGCAGGAGGACAAGAGCCACGGCCGGGAGCTCCACAGAGGAGTTTAATACATGGAGGGCTGGAGGGACAAAGAGGAGATCATGTGGCATGGAGAGACCCCCACACAGGAAGCCCCTGCCGCACCAGGGCTATAAAGACAAGCGAGGAGCAGTGAGGCCAGTGCCCCCCAGGAAACTTGTCAGGAGCCTCGACCGTGGAGGACTCAGCCCCCGAGGGACACTGTCCAAAGCTCCAAAAGGAAGGGGGAGAATCCTTACCTCCCGCCTCCCACCAGTGCAGCCCACTGCCTGGACCTACCTGCAGGCCAGTGGGCCAGGAAGCCCAGAGGTGGTTTGCAGAACCTGCGATCCAGGGCAGAGCCGGGAGGTGGCGACTGCACGGGAGGGCAAGGGACCTGCACACAAGTTCCCAGGAAATGCTATCTGCCTTGGAAAAGGGCTGAGCAAGCCTTTGTCCTGGATGGCAGGTTATTCCCAGGAGTGCTCCCCAGTACCCGATTTCTGGGAGACCTAGATCACCTTCTGGTGATCAAGGCACTCTGCAAGACTATGAGCTGGCTCTCAACCTGGGCCAGCTGCTCCTAATTAAAATACCTTTGAACATGACGGAAGTCTCTCCAGGTCAAGTTCGGGGAATTCTCTTGCAGGATTTGGTGCTGAGCCCAGAGCTTACAGAGAGTTGTGAGCTAGTAAGCCGCATTGGCCCTGCCTGTCCTCTGACACTGTTGGAAGAACACCCTGGAGAGGGGTGGATCTGGGGCCCGGGGTGGCTGAGACCATGCCTGGTAGCATTCCAAGGAAACCTGGAACCTGCCGGCTGTTTGCTTTTAAGTGAGTGGATTTGAAAGTACATTGATTCCCACGTGTCACAAGGTACATGTTAGCTAAGTCACAGCACTGATGGCACACGGATTTGTCAAGGCCATCTTCAAATATTTAAAGAAGGTACCAGAGGAGCACAGGAAATACCAGAGCAGGGCAGGCAGCAGCCCTGGCTCCTCCCTTAGCGGCTGGGTAAAAAAGAAGTCCAGGGCCAGGGTCTGCAGGAGTTGCAGAGGTGGGCGGAGTCCGGGGGAGATTGATGGCTGTGCCTGCCTGCCAGTCAGCACAGAAGATTCCAGAGTGTTGATCACTGTCATGATGATGTTGGCATTTAGCAGCTGAATGTCACTCCTGGGTATTGTGAGCTTCGTGACGGCAGCCTGCAAGTGACAGGGACTAGGAAATGACACATGCCAGCTCGGCAGGACGGAGCTGATAGCACTGGAGACACTGAGGGTCAGAAGCAGCTCTCGGCTGGCCTCCCACTCAGTGCAAGCTCGCCGGGGCGGGTGGCCAAACCAGAGTCAGACAAAAGTAGCCGAATTAAGCTTTATTAGACGTTGCGTTCCCAGGCGAGATCCCCAGCCCTCCAGGGTGAAAGTTGGGGTGGGAGAGCTGGAAAAAATTGCACGTGGCTTTGGCTACTCAGGGTCTTCATATGGAGGAGGGGCTGGGGTCCTGCCCAGGAAAAGGTGGACCAAGGTGGACGTCAGGGTCAGCACGTCTGCATCTGATTGGTCACTTCTGGCACAGTGCGTTGCTAGGTGTCTTTGCTCCCTCCCCCTGCAGCCACCAAATCCGACCTGACACTCAGGTCCCTCTTGGTGCTCACTGGGTGCTAACCCAAAGGGGAACAGTTCCAGCCAACTGCAGTGGCTGGAGGACCCCTGCCTCGTGTCCTTGCAAAGTCTTTAATAACAAGCTGGGCACACGCCCTGACTCACCCAATGAAGTGTTGTCCCCTGGGCCAGGACAAAGGCTTTGGCCATCTTCTCTCCAGGGCAGTTGACACTGCTCTTTAGATTTCCCTGTGCAGCTCAGAAAGGAGAAGACTCCCTGCAAACCCGAGAAGGGATGGGACGGTCTGAGAGCAGCTCTGGGGTTCTGGTCACCGGCTCCCTCTGAGGGACAGATGCCAGTCTGCAACCACTCAGGGCAGGGCACCACTGTCCAAGGCAGAAGAGACCTTGGCAAGCTCCCAGGATCCAAACTCTACCTGCGAGTTGTCTTGTTCCAAGGCCTCAGCTGAGCCTCTCAAATAAGCAGGCAAAGCAGACACGAGGAGGGAGCTGGAATTCCAAAGCAGAGTGACAAGCCCCGACTACAAGCTCCAGCTGCAGCCTCCAGGCCCTCTGAACCTCAGCCTGTGGCCTCCAGGGCCGGGGCCTTAGCAGGAGCAGGCCTGGGTAGGGGCCCAGCTCAGGGATCAGCCTGCAGAACACCCCTGTAACTTCCGCACATTCCTGTCCCCACTGAGCCTCAATTTCCTCTTCAATAATGGGCTAATAAAGAGCCTATCTCTGGGATTTTTTTTTTTTGAAGACTAAATGAGAAAATGTGTAAACCATAATTTATAAAGTAATAATGATAATACAGTTATTTTAAATTATGCAAATAAAAGCAGATGATAAAAATAATTTGCAGCGCACGGTGAAACATACTTGGCATAACTGAATACCCTGTGTGAGCCACCAGGTAGCATTAGCCCCTGGCCTCGCCGTGCTCTGTGCCCCCAGGAATCCTGGGTACTGGAGAGTGACCCTGCCCGGGTCTGGCACGTTCTGGACTGAGCTCCCCAGCACTGAATCTATATGAGGATATCTTGTTGGTGATATGTCTTTCCTCTACATCATTCCAAGTTTGTGCTGCTCTAGAGGGAAGATGGGCCTGTGAGAGCTGAGGAGTGTCTTGTGCATCAGGTGGAGGGCTGGGTGTCGACCTGGAGGAAGCAAAAGCCAAAGCATTGCCTCTGCTTTCCTCTCTAGACTGATTTAGAATTCTCTAGAACAAATGAGAAGCAGGCAGCAGACTCTCAGAAACCAAAATGATCAGCATCATCCTTTCTGACGTTGCTTGGAGAAGTGTCATGGTGTAGTGGTCGGGATCCGCTGCACTGCTCCTGGACGGCAGGCCCGGAACCCCAGGGCCCGGCACCAACCATTTATCTCTTGCTTTTGCAAAATTCCTGTAGGTTGACAGGACAGGGCTGCTACTCCACCTGGTTACTCAGGAGCTCAGGGGGTTCAGGACTTGGAAGGAGTGTCAAGATCTGGGGAAGAAGGGACATAGGAGGTGCTCCAGCCCTTGCCTGCTTCGACCTTGGAGTGACACCTCACTCTTCTGCTCACAATCAAGTTTCCCAAGCCAGCACGTGACCCCAGAGGAACCCGGGGAGGGACTGGGAGAGGCGTTGGTCTCCAAGATGGAGTCCACTGGACCTTCTCTCTTCATACCTCTAAGCCTGTCGGCCGGGTAAACCTTTCCTTCCTTCCTCTCCTGAGAGAGGGATGCATCCCAGGAAGTGCTCCTCCCAAATGCTTCCCCCCAGCACTGGAATGAAATTCCCTCCCCTCCAGGGAAACACGAGGACTTGAGAATACGCTTTCCCTCTGGACATAGTCCCCAAACCCTCTGCTTGGCACAGTAGACCACAGGTCACAAGCCACCGCTAAGCACCACAGAGCTGAGCACTGCAGAGCTGAGCAGAGCCACAAGGAGCAGCAAGGGCCTGGGGAGCAGGTGCTCCTGGACACCCGTCTCCCCACTGCAGCTCTCGTCAGTGCTCTGGCCTCCGAGTGCCGTCACCGACTAGCCATGTCGCCTGGCAGCTGCTTTCATCTCAAGCCCAGACGTTGTCATCTTTCATAAGAAGAAGGCCACCCACCCACAGTTTGCTGCTGGGAGCAACAAGAGGGCACTTAGTGCTCCCCACCAGGTTGGGGTGACCTCCAGCCACACGTGGATCAGCCATGGTCATGCGTGAGTCACAGGGCACGTGTGAGGCCAGGGTGAGGCCCTGAGTGCTATGGCGGGTCCAGTCCCTGCTATTCCCAGGTGGAAGGACCCTCCTCCCTGGGGTCCCTGCTGCCTGCCAGCTGCCAGCTTTGTTTTGTATCTGTGGGAAAATGACACGCACAGCTCAGGAATCGTTCCCTCTGCTCATGGGCACACAGTAGGTTGTTGGCAAAGAGAGGTCAGCTATTCCCAGAAAGAAAAAAAAATGAGCGTAAGGGCATCATAAGTTGGAAGCACGTGCAGAGGTGCACCTCTGAGTCATCCTCCTGCCCAGCTGGAGAGACCCACACGGGAGAGAGGACACTTCCCCCAGAGGACAGGGGAGCTGGCCACATCTGTGGCAGCCCAGGCTGGGACCTGGGGTTTTGCAAGACAGCCTGGAGTGTAGGAGCCCCTCAGAGATGGTCCTCCTGGGGAGAGTGGGAGGGAACTGGGGGAGAGGAGTCCTGTGCATGTGAGGAGGCCTCGTGGTCAGCCATGGGCTGCACCTGGTGGGGTGGGAGGGTCGCTGCCTTCCACCCAGACAGGTACATCACTTCCTTTCGCTGCTCAGCTGATGACCACAATCACAGTGGATTTCCAGACCCCGGGGAACGCATTATCTTACCATTCTGGAAGTCAGATGTTCCCAAATGGGTCCTGGGTGGTGAAGTCAAGGCAGGGCAACCCCTGGAGGCACTGGGGTGGGTGGTCTGCGTTCCCCAGCCTCTGGCCCTGCTCACCTTCACAGGCTGCTGGCCCCGCCCCCACCTCCAGCACCAGCAGCGTCTGCCTCACAGTCCTTGCCTGGCCTCCTGCCTTCCTCCCATAAGGACCCTGGTGATTGCATTGGGGACATCTCCCCATCTCAAGATCCTCGACACGCTTGCATCTCTGAAGTCCCCTTCGCTGCGTGACAGAGTCCACAGTGTCCAGGGATCAGAACAGGACTGATTATCCTGCCAAACACCACATTACAGATTTTTCTCTCATCCTGGAGCCAAGACCGGGGACCTGTTTTAGAAGAAGCTGCAGAGGAGTCCTGGGTGCAAACATGGAAGATAGAGCTTTTTCCTCGGTGAGAGCCACGGGTTTGGTGGAGTAAGACCAAGGCGCACAAAACTTCGTCAAAGCCACCACCCGTGGAGGTGAGGGGCACAGATGAGGCTGGAAGGAAGCCAGGTGTCCTGCACGAGGTGGGGACTGTTCAAGTTGCAGTGTGAGAGGGCCCCGGGGCCCCGGGGAGCCGTCACCCTGAAGGTGATTCAGGCAAGAATAGCCAGTGGGCACTAGGACCAGGGCAGGAGCAGAAATGGGGTGAAGGGGACAGTGGCAGAGTCTAATTGTCCTCTCCAGAAGGCTTGCTTCTTGCAAGAAAATAAAAAGTAACTGTAAGTCACTAAAATGTGGATAAGTCTGAAAACATCTTGACCAGCTGTCAAAAATAACAGAACTAATGAGGACCAGGAGGCTGTCAAGAGTCCTGGGAGGTGACGCCTGAGCAGGATGACATGTCCCCTCCTGTCCCGGCTGGGGACACACAACCCCATCTCATCCCGAGGACACCACAGAGTCCCCCTGAGTGGGGACATGCTGCTGGACAGCCGTGGGGGAGCCCTACTCCCCACAGCGTCAGTGTGGTGAAGGGGAACGGGAGGCCAGGACCTCTTCCAGGTGAGGAAGCAGCAGGACAGACGGTTCCCTACAGTGCGCACAAGCCAAGGCAGGGTCTGGAACCTTGGGCGAGAGCAAGCAGCAGGACTGCATTGGTTCCACTGACAGAATTAAATCGTAGATGGAGGATCAGATAAATTTAAGGAAAATGTTTTGTTCCCTGAATTGCTAACTGTGCTGGGTTATGTAAGCCAGAGTCCTTATTCTCGGTTACGTAAGAGACGAGGAGAGTGCGGTGCTTACATAAGATCGTCCTTATGCTCAAGTGTCGTCTGAGGGTAAAGGACCGAGATGTGTGCAATTTACTCTCAAATAGCTCAGAAATACATTTATATGTGTTTGTGTGTGTGAGAGAGAGAGAGGAAGAGAGACAAATGATAAAGCAAATAAAACAAAGCAGCAAAATACTAACAGAAAGCACGTCCCAGTCGAAAGCACACAGGTCTCCTCGGTCTTGTTACTGCAAGTTTCCTCTAAGCAGGACATTAATTGCAAATAAAAACAAAAAAAGATTATTTGAACTTTTGATCTAAATAACAGAGAGGGAGAGACTAAGGAAAAGGGTGAGGGGTCCTGATCTGAATCGGGTTGTAGAGAATTGAGATCTGGGGAATGCATGCTGTGGAGACCCTGGACATGCCCAGGGAGACTGGGGAACAAGAAGCTTCTAAAGGCAAAGGAACACAGTGAGAGAGGTTTAGAAGTCACAGGAGCATTGGTCAAAGAGGCTGTGGCCAGGCGAGTGTCAGCTAGGAGACTGTGAGTCTGCCTAGCTACCTTGGTGACTCCCACAGGAGCTGCAGTGGGCAAAGTCCGTGGAAAATTCTGGCCACAGGTGCATGAGCATCAGAGCCCCCCAGAGTCCCATCATGGGCGTGTGTGTGTGAGGGATTGGAGGCTCAACCTCTCGTCTGGATTGGAGGCTTTGGTTGGCGTGGACACGAGTGACTCCCTTCTGGAGCCCGGCTGCTGGGCCCTTCGGGAGCTGTGTGATCTCTGGCCAGTCTTTAACTTCCTGAGCTGTAGTTTCCCTTGTGTAAGGTGAGGACAGCATCAGTGTCTGTCTTGTGGGGCTGTCGAAGGCTCAGATAAATTAACTCATGGCAAGTCCTTGGGGGCGGGGGCTGGCTCAGCAAGCCCACCGTCTGCTGCCTGTGGTCGCTGCTCCCAGGGTGAGGCTGACGCTGACCTGGGGGATGTGGAGCTTGCCACCTGGTAAGGCGTTGCAGGAAAGTGTGTAGAGACTTGAGCTTGTGGCACATCCAGGGAACCCGTGTGGGACAGGACGAGGCAGGAGCCGAGCTGGAGCCCTGAACAGGTGCCGACTGTGACTTCCCCTTGCCTGAGCCCAGAGGCTCTGGTCTTTGTCCTTCTGCTGTGTAACATTGGGGCCGTCAGAACGAGCTCCAATGGTGAGCAGTGTAACAGCATTTGGAGTTTCCAAGGATCCTTCTTGCTGTCATGGCGGAAGTGCATCCGACAAATCACAACTGCACTTGAGGAAACCAGTGGGGAAGCTCTGGTGACGCCCCAGGGGAAGCTCAGGGGGAGCCGACCTGGGAACATTGCAGAGGTTGGACAAGAAAGGTACATGGGGGGATGTGGCAGGTAGTCAGCTAGATCAGCTCAGGTGGGCCACAGCTTTGACCTGTTGATGACAGACAGGAGCCACCAGGAACGAAAGGAATTCACACTGGGATCTTGGCACAACCCAGGGACTGTAGTTATGGTGGGCCATGCACGGGAGACCACCTGGGGGGAATCTTCAGGGTCCTCACCACACGCACAGCAGCCACTCTGAAGTGGCGGCAGGGCCACTCTCCTGTTTATCATTTCGCCGAGTACACACACCCCAGCAGCCTGCAGGGCACCAGAAGGACTTGATGCGTCCATCAGTTACGCCTTAATAAAGCAGGGGAGGAGGGAGGGACTTCCCAGACTCGGAAAGAGGAAGGCGGGAGGAAAATAAACATGGAAAAGGTTTGAAACCGAGCAGCCTGGGGGGCTTCTGGGATCTGGTTGGCTGTTGGCTGTGCATCCAGAGTGCAGGTAAAGGACAGTGGGGGGGACAGAGACTCCGGTCACTTCCTGAGAGCTGTGACTTCAGGATCATGGAGCCGCCCCCAGGGGAGAACCTGGAGTGTGGTTGACTCTCCCCCTCTGAGGAGTCGGGGCCTCTCCAGAAGACGCGCCTCTCCCAGTGCGTCTCCTTGGGCTCATCCCTGAACCTCCTTCTGCCAGTAAAACCCGTGAGTGGGGATTTTTTCAGGCCGCAGGTAAGGAGCCATTAGTAAGGTGCACCTGCTTCAGCAGCCACTCCCCAGACGGGGTGAGGGGAAAGGGAGGAAGCCGAAGAGCGTGGAATGGAGTCCAAAGGATGCAATAGACCGTTGCCTATGTGTGTTCGTAGATATGTGTACTGCGTGTCAGCGGATAGACGTGTACAAGCCTACAGACATATGTGGCAATCCACGTACACCTTCTGCCACGCAGAGGCACGCAAACGTGGCCACACCTGCAATCCCGACCACTCGAGGGAATGAGGCAGGAGGATGGCAAGTTCCAGGCCAGCTCGGCAACTGAGCAAGACCCTGTCTGACCAGAAAGAGTAAAAGGGCTGGGGATGGGGCTCAGGGCTAGGGTGCCCGGGATTCAACCCCCAGTCAGAAAGAAAGAAAGACGAACGTGACTTTTACCCATCAAACAGTTCTGATGCGACATGTTTGACTTATAAATCACCACGCGGAGAACCACCCCAACGTGGCCCCAGACGGCCGTCACTCATGTATTTATGACCCTTGGATTTGGGCTGCTCCCTCCTGGGCACTCAGGTGGCTGCTGCCTGGAAGCCGCACCTGGCTGGACCACCCTGGCGCCCCACTCGCCCCTGGTTCTGGGGCTGCCTCAGCTCCTCTCTGGGCTCTACCTGTGGCACCAGAGCCCCTGAAGGACAAGCCCTGATCCAGCCTCTGCTCCGACCATGCTTGCTGACGTCCTGTCGGCCAGGCAGAGGAGGCACCATGTGCATGAGCCTGGAGCCACGCCCAGTCTCAGCTCTGCGCGTCCTTCCCTGGGTCAGTGTCCAGGTCACCCGGGTAGGGTTGTGAGCTTGCCCTTCACCCTGGGCATCCCTCCCTTCCTCAAGCTGAGGAACTATTGGTAACCGCTGAGCTCGGACTCAGGCAGGGTCCAAGCAATGCAGGAGGACATCTCAGCCTGAGGCCACTGACGGCTCTTGGAGAGGACCAGGCTCCTGCACCAGGGACTCTCCACAGTAAATCCAGGCAGTGGCTCAGTTGTCACAGGACAGCCCGGTTACTTGTGCTCAGAGTGGTCCCAGGGCTCCAAAGTGGACAGGTCATCAAGTGCTGCCCCTTAGCAGATCCACCTGCCTCCTTGACCTTCAGAGGGACCAAGAACAAAGCGGACGCCCTGGAGTCCACCCAGAGACCTTCCTCTGTGCGATCTTCCTACTCCTATAGTTTCCTCTTCTACAGGTTCAGTTACCCCCAGTCGAACACATAGATGGAGAATTCCAGAAATGAACAAGCCGTGAGTTCCAAGTAACTTTTATTACAGTGTATTGTCAAAATTGTTCTAGTTCATTCTTGCTGTTGGTAATCACTTATTGTCCCTAGTTTACAAAGTAGTCCACATAATAGGTATGTAGGTGCAGAAAAAAATACTACATAAGGGGTTTGGGAGTATTTGTGGGTTCAGGCACCGGGGGGTTTGGAACCTATGCCTCGGGATGAGGGCAATGGCCGTGCACACTGCCAAGCAATCAGAAGCTGCCGCTGACACTGCACCGATTTTGGCCCTGCCGCCTGCCCTCAGGTCTCTTCAGGGAAACCCGATATCAGAGCTCCCACGTTGCATGGGCCCCCTCAACCCTCTCTGGTACAAGACCTGCACATTTTCCATGACAGTGATTAGTTGAGGGATGACTATGTGGCCTGAGTTGGTCCAATGAGACTCAGTCTTGAGCTCAGTGCAGCAGCCCAGGGCACCTTCCACCACAAAGGACACCGCTGGGAAGACCTGTGGCCAGCAGAGAGCAGAAGGACGGCACAGGGGACATAGTGCCCCGCAACATCTGCAGCTGAAGGGCACTGCTCACGGGCACGGGAGTGTCCTCCCGCTCAGCACCCATCTCTACCCTTACGGCTTCCCTGAGCAGCTCCACACTCTTCCCACAAGTGAGCTTAAAACTTTGGACTTCAACAGATTTCACAAATTAGATTCAAGCCAATTAATTTAAATATCAATCACAAGCTGAATCAAGCATAATTTTCTAAACATGCAATTAAAATTACAAGACTAATGTATCTTCGTAACTGCTTCCAACACCTCAGGAAGCAGACTAAGTGCATGGGAAGCAAGGAATACGTGAGCAAGCCTTCAGCACTGCGGTCCCTCCCCTCGCCGGGGGTCAGGGGCGGGGCTGCAGCGGAACACTCTCGAGTCCATCCCCAGGACAGGTGCAAACCAGCGACCTGCAGACGGGGTCATTCAGCAGTTGCATTGTAAACACAAGTAAGGCAACTCATTGCCTAGAGGATCCTTCCAGTTTGTTTTGTCCTGAAAACAACCTCGTCTCTTCCGTCAGATTGGCACTCGTTCTGAGTTTTGGGCGTGTGGCCCACTGTGCGCCTGCTTTTGATCCTTTGTGCTGGTCCTGCATGCTCTAATTCAACTTCACAAACTTTCCACCCTGGATCACAAGCTCAGGCTTTTCCTGCCTGATGCCGCTGCGCCAAGGGGCCGTCCTCCAAGGGGCCAGCGAGGGGTGCTCCTCCGCACGCCCGCAGATTCATCCGCAAGCTACACAGAGCAGTAGCCTTCTCTCCCTGTAGATACGGCAGGTGCACGGCTGGGGTTTGCTATACCTGAACACAGGGAAGAGGCAGCCACATTCTAGAAAAGCAGCCAGGCTTCAGCGCCCCGTAGGAGCACAGTGGCAAAGATCACCCTGCCCGCCTATCTAGGCACCTTGTGTGCCTTCAGCCTCACCCACATTTAAATCTCAATGCAGAGGAATGAAGACCTGTCTCCAAATTCTAGAGTTTGACATAAAAAGTGCTCCATTTGTGTTCAATGAATCAATAAGTAAATAAAAAAAAAAATGCTCTGCAAGAATCCAAGGGACAAAGGAGCAGTGGAATACAAATCTGCTGGACGATGACTCCCGTCTACCCAGGGGGCCGCTGGGCTTGCACAGGGACAGGACATGGGAAGGCACTAGCCTTCTGTGGTCCTAGCAGGTTCAGCAAGGCCATCCATGAGTTGGGTGGAGGTGATGCTGTCTGCCACTTCTCTGTTTCCGTAAGCTCTTCAAGGTCGCCCAAATGCATGCTGCTAAAACCAAGTCCGAAAGCAGGCCTGGGATATTATTCATAAAAATACGGATCTGCAAGCAACCCAAATGTCCACTCACTGGGGAATGTGTAAACAAGTCTGGGCCCAGATGCTCAGAGGGATGCTGCTGCTTCTTCTAAAGGAAAGGACCATTCGCAGGAAGGAGCCCCACACAAGAGCCTGGATACTGCAAGCGTCTATGCATGTTGAAAGCTAGTAAAGAATAAACGCACAGCCACAGCTGCCGGGTCAGGCGTGGAGACAGAGCCAGCCTGGAGAGCCGAGGAGACTAGAGGAGGGGCAGCAGCCTTCTCTCCCTGTAGATACGGCAGGTGCACGGCCGGGGTTTGCTATACCTGAACACAGGGAAGAGGCAGTCACATTCTACCAAAGCAGCCGGGCCACCGCTGTCGAGAGTTCCCCTTTGTGTGTGTTTAGAGTGACTGACATCCACTCCCAGCTCCTCCATGGTATCGGATGCAGCCGATTGTGGTGACGGTGGTGAGATCGTGGGCAGGCACCAGAATGAATCAAAGGGCGCACTTAAGATGGTCGAACTTCATCCTAATAAACAAAAGGGGAAAGTTGGCTGGTAATTTGAAAATGGGTGCTTCTCTGAAGACTCTAAATACTGGCAGAAACGTGGTGACTGTGGTTGATGATCGATTGTGCAACGCACCCTCCAAAACTGCTGGCAGGGCGGACTTTCGACGTGCCCCCTCCACAGACAAGTAGGTGCTGCAGTCGACGCTGCTCATCCTGGTTGAATCCCACCACAGAGCAAAGCATCTCATTGCACCGCACACAAGGACTGTGCGCTTCAAAAGTGCACCAATGGTGGATCGCAAACGTGTCCGTCACAGACGGCCAGTGTGGGACCTGGCGGGTGGGCAATGAGCTCACCCTGATCATCCAGCAGGGCAGACCACATGAAGGCCTCACACCGCAGCCGTGAGTAGGCACTGATGCTCCCACTTGTCAATTAAGAATCAAGAGAAGGAAACTTAGAAATCAAGTCAAGCAGCCTGTGAGGACAGCAGAGGCCAGACGAGGGTCCACCGTGGAGCCGAGACGTGAAAGCAGCTTTGCCTGATGCTGTCAGTCATCAGAGCATGGGAGCTGGGGCTGAGCAGGCACCTAGCCCGCTGCGTCCCCTGGACCAACCCTATCACCTGTGGCCAAGGGCACTGCCCTGAAGATTGCCCTACTGTGCTGACTGCTAGATGCAGTGGGCACTGACTGTGCCCACTGACTGCTGCCTCGCTGGCTGGTGGCTGAATAGCTGGAAAATCTGCACTACCTTCGTGTGACAATGGAAACCCACCAGACCCGCAAGCACACCCACACACACACACACACACACACACACACCTTACTTCTGAAGTCAGCAACTTTCCACTGGAAAGAGAAAGAATCTGGGAGCCAGGAAGCCCATCCTGGGCACCAGGCACGGCCAGGCGGGCTGGTGCAGGACTCTGGGGAGCTGCCCTGGTGCTGCCTTCCTGCACCCGCATTTGCTCTTCCCACCTTCTGAAGGTGACACCCCAAGCCCACCTGTCACGGGGGTGGGGCGATTTACATGCCGACTTGGAGGAGCCTCGGGGCTGCTGCTCCCAGTGTGCAAGGCCCAGGTCAGGGGTGAGTGTGAGGGCCTCTGCCACCAGGGTCAGGGGTCACTCGCTGGAGGAGCTGCCGAGGCTGGACCAAGGCGGCCCATTCCCATGGCTCCCAGCCCCCGGTGATGAGAAGGACAGTGCGGGCGGCCCCTTGCTCAGCTTGCCAGGCGGCGTGTCTTGCTCTCCAGGTCAGAGACAGAAAGTTCCAGGCGCTCTCTGGCAGCACGTCCCTGCTCTTCTAGACCTGAAATAAATAATATCATGAAATTAGCTTTTTGTTCTGAGTCAAAGGTTGCAAATTGGAGGTCCTGGGGTCGCCTTCAGCCAATACACACGGTGTGTTTGGCCTTAAAAAATTTTGGACAGCAGCCAACATTTAAAAGTCTGAGACTGTTATATTAGAATTCATGTTAAAAGAGGAGGTTTAGCTTCTCGTGGGAAATGGACTGTCTGGCGGCCCACAGCTTCGACCGAGGCTGCGTGAGGTGGCCCAGCAGCTCCCTCCTTCAGCCCAGGAGGGCTCTTTCTTCCTCCGTGGTCATTTGAGTTTGTGGCCCCCAAACTAAACCAAAATTTAAGAAAAAATTCGTAAATGCTCTCATCTTACACAGACAGGAGCGATCCTTGTCTTTCCAGCCCAAGCAGGATCACACAGGATGGAAATTACAGAAGCTTGTTGGAATATCTGAAAATGCAACATAAATAAAGCAAACAAAAACAAGATTTGATTGATAACTCAGGACCGGGAAGCCAGGGCTACTGTGGCCGCTCACCAGTGTTAACAGAGAGCCAGGCTCTGTCTTCTCCCTGCAGGGCTATCTGAACTTTCTTCAGGGTGCTAGTTGCCTCATGGTTGAATGCTAGCTGCCACTCCTCCAGCCACAGGTCTATATTCCAAGCATGCAAAATGAAGCAGGACAGGAATGCAAAATAGTCTCAGAAACCAGACACTAATATTATTTCACACTCTCCAGATGGTAATGCACAGCCACCCCACCTTCATTGGGTGCACCAAGGTAGGAACATTTCATCATCAGGTATGAAGACGGGCAAATGAAATGTAGGACTGGCAGCCAGGAAAATGTGTGCACAAGTCCTACCTTAACCACGTGTGGCCAGTCACCACCAGCGTGATCTTGAGCATGTGACTGAGCCTCTCTGACTCTCAGTTTCTTACTTGGTAAATGGGGTGGTGGGAGTACCTGTCCTATGAGATTTTCATGGCTGTTATTGAGGTTATGACTATGAAGTGTTCTGCACAACACCTGGTACATGACTGACAAAGATGATGATGATGATGATGATGGTGGTGGTATAATGACAGATGATAGTGGTGATGGTGGTGATGGTGATGATGATCATGAAGATGGGGGTGATGGTAGTGGTGATGATGGTGGTGATG